>PVJD01014086.1:0-30762 GCA_004026545.1 Mormoops blainvillei | reverse complement strand
TTTTTTTTTAAAAAACTAACCTCCTTTTAAAAGAATGTTCAAAGAAATTGCCACATCAGAGCTCTAAAATGTTCAGAATTCCTCTCATTTCTTTCTGTGGCTAGAGTCCCGAACCTTCTAGAATACTGCAACTGCTTGTTGCTTAGAGTGAAGGACAAAGGATAATTTTGTTTGCCTGAGATTTAACCCACCTGCGTTTTTTTCAACATGCTCCTTGAGCAAAAGGCTAACTAAAAAACCTTCAACCAACCTGTGGGGGAATAACTTGTCTAGTGAAAGAGATTTGCGTAATCGAGCACTCATCCATGCATTTTAAGGAATTACTTTTTACTGAATCCTTCTAGAACCTACAGAAAAATTTTCAAAATGGACAGCATCATTTCAGCTACAGAAGACAGCTGCAGCAAGGGGCAGGGGAGACAGGCTATAATGCAGAATGTAAAGGGTATAGCTCTAGTTTTCTGTATTTCCTCTGTGTGTGTGTGTGCGTGTGTGTGTTTAAGGGGAATTCAAGTCAGAAAGGCAAGGAAGCTAACCTTTTAAATTCATGGCTCAAGAAATTGATTAGAAGAGGCTTATAAAGTCTTTCAGAAGGGCTACCTGAGGTATGAAATGTTGCACCCAGGACAAATTCTAAACTGTAATGAGGGTTTCCTCTTAACCCATCCCATTTATTCCCATTTATTAGGCACTCACCATATGCCACACCCTGGGATAAATGTTTAATTAGCTCATTTAAATTTCCTAGTAACACTTTAATACAGATACAATTATTTTCACTAGTTTGCAAATGAAAAAACTAAACCTGATGGGTTAAAGCAGTTTGTTTACACAGGTAGGAAGGAAGAGATCTGGGATTCAAACCCAGGCCTGCTTCCCTTACAGTCTGTGTTCTCAAATACA
Source organism: Mormoops blainvillei (assembly GCA_004026545.1). Taxonomy (NCBI): domain Eukaryota; kingdom Metazoa; phylum Chordata; class Mammalia; order Chiroptera; family Mormoopidae; genus Mormoops; species Mormoops blainvillei. The sequence goes on along the minus strand of PVJD01014086.1, from coordinate 29,859 downwards.
TACCGGTCTCATGGGCAGATTCACCACCGAAGAGCTCAGCTACAGAGAGAAAACGGGCTCTGTGCCTCAGTGGCAGCAAATGTCCCAGATAGGGAGCCTGCTTACCTGCCCTGGGCCTGTTCAGTAAATCTCAGAATGTTATGGAGACCATCGTAATAAAAACTATTTAGATTTGTTAAGCCCTATACCATTTGCAAAGCCCGATATCTATCCATTTGAATAATCTTTTCAAGAGCTCGTATTCCCATTTTAACAGAAAAAGAGACTAAGATCCAGAAAAAGAGACTATATTCTCAGTAACTGACTGTCAAGACTTGGGCCAAGGTCTGTCTGACTCTTTGTCCAGTACCCTTTGAGCTACTGCTCCTGGGACAACTCCAGTTAATTGATCATCACTAGTCTGAAGTGCTGTTTTGAAAAACAGTCTCAGGGTGGATCAAGACTTAGCAAGAAAATGTCATGTTTGATTAGCCATGTCTGCATGGGCACCAGTATTAAGAGCAGCAATGCACTCGCACAGTTTTGTCATCTCTGATCTGGTTAGTGCAACCGCATAATTTTACAGAAGAGGAAATGGAGGCCCACCTCAGAAATTCTGAGGTTTCCCAGAATTTGAATTAAGTTGCTTTCAACTGAACTGAAACTAAAGTAAATGAATTGAAGTGAAGTAAGACGAATTGATTTGAACTGAATTGAACTAAACATACCTGAACCAAAGAAAGTACGACGGGGGCACCCCAAAAAACCCAGAATTTGTTTATAAAAAATTGCATATTTATCCTTACATGTCTAAAATTCAGTTATCTTCAAAGTACTCTCCATTTGATATAATACACCTATCGAGATTTTTTTCCCACTGCTCAAAACCGTTTTTGTACTTGCTGATTTTGATGCGTCTTCGTGCTTCTGCTGTTTTTTTTAAAGGTTTATTTCTTTGTTTATTTTTAGACAGAGGGGAAGGGAGGAAGAAAGAGAGGGAGAGAAACATCAATGTGTGGCTGGCTCTCACGTGCCCCCTATTGGGGACCTGGCCCGCAACCCAGGCATGTGCCCTGACTGGGAATCGAACCTTTGATTCACAAGCTGGCACTCAATCCACTAAGCCATGCCAGTCAGGACTGCTTCTGCTGTTTTTTGTTTCACCTCTTCTACATTGGCAAAATGTTTCCCTTTGAAGACTTTTTTCACCCAGGGAAAAAGAAATGTTTCCCTTTGAAGACTTTTTCACCCAGGGAAGCTGAAGGTGAGATCAAGTAAATCGGGAGAGTAAGGCACAGGGGTCATTCTGATTTTGGCCGAAAACTACTGAATACTCAGTACCATGTGGGCAGGTGTGCTCATAAATCACCGGTCATAAAATGGGCAAAAGTGTTGCCAGAGTCTTCAAAAAAATTCACTGAAGCCAAACGCAGCCTCTCAAAACAACACCGGCTGGTACATTGATCCAGATGGGTTCCTAGAACATTCACCTGGTGGGGGAAGCCTGCACTCCAAGGGGCCCACCCTCCAGAAGATAAATTCTGGGGTTTTTTGTGTCCTCCCCTTGTAATGATAGGCACAGTGATCAGTATATTACACAGTGAAATGTTGAAATAAAACAGGAATAGAGCTAGAATCTGTGAGAAGATACAGAGCATTTCCCTATCTCACATTCCCCATATCCATAAATGGCTTCTACGTAACTAATAGTAAATATTATTAATTCACGCCTTTAATAAGATGTTGAGAGGTGCTTTTCTTCTTGACCTAACTTTGTTGTCCAGGACCTCCAGCTGAAAAACGAGGAGAGTGACCGCACACTATAAGAATTGGGGCCAAAACCTCAATACAGGGAAGAGAGGGGAGAACTAGCCCCGCAGAAGCTTCATTATCATTGTTCTTATACTGCCTCTTCAATCTATGTGAAGGACTATCCACTTTGTCAGATTACACACCTCTTTTTAATAGCAAATATTGTTCAATGCCAATTTGCCATCATAAAATATAATAATTGATAGATAATACAACATATATATATATAAAATTTCCCACCCCCAAAACCAATATAATGCCCTAACTTGATAGCAATAATATAAATAAAGGGGAGGTAATTTATAATTAAAATAGTATGTGTTTTAGTAGGTATTTTCTGGGGCACAACAATACTGGAAGACATAATGAAGTCACTGACTGTTGGGGCCTACGTACAATGAGTAAGTTTGGATTTGTTTAGAAAAGGTAAATGAACATAAAGTTTAATATCATTGACATTTTGTCTTTATATTTAACACTGACATAGGAACAGATAAGTACATTTATATGTATACACCTAATCTCCATGGAATAAAGAAAATGCAGATCTATATATTGGCAGCTTAAACAGTGCAACCAGCTTGTCATCAGTAATGTGATTGTCCAAAGTGGCCAAAATGGTCAACAGTTCTTGGTGAAGTTCCTAAAGAAACAAGTACTGTATAATCTTCCCTTGATTTACACACTAGTTATATTTCTGGAAAATTAGTATCTATGAAAGCCATACAAAAATATATTGTATTTTTTATATAAAAAAGAATTAGGTTCTAGGTTTAGATAATTATAAAATGTCCTGGAGCATACTGGAAAGGTGTGTGAAATGTGAGACAGCTCTTCTTGGTGTGAAATTGTCCCACGCATTGCTGGAGGTCTGGAATTCCTGGCCTCACCCTTTAAGTGTTGTGCTATCTCCCATTGACTGTGACAACCACATCTTTCCCCAAGTCCCCCTAGGAGATGGTGTCACTCTATTGAGGATATTGTCCTCTGTAGAAAAGACTGGGGATGGAATGGAAGTCCAAGGGCGTATTTCAACCGTGGCTACTACCACAGGTTCCTGGATAAGAATGTTGGGGCAGCTTCTCAATCAAGCCAAGTAAGGAGGGGTGCCGAGAGAACTGAATGTGGGGATTAGGCCTTTCAGCATGAAAAGAAGACTGGCATCTCCTTCCCCCGGTTGGATAATCACAGTAGACAGCTCTTCCGTTTCCATACTGAAGAGAAATGGAGAGATGTGGGGGGTGCAGAGATGATCACCAGTCAGAGCACCCACATGACCACCACTGACCAGGACAATGAGCTTGAGTTACTCATGGGACAGGTGGACAGAGCACGTTGCAGGGAGCTGGGCTTGAGCCATCATGCTGTTACCCTACCTGAGAGGGTTGTCTATCTAGTGCAAATACCCAACAACAGGAGGATGTTGCATATGCCGCCAGCCCTTGCTGAGAGCTGAGGTGGAAGAAGAGTCCAGGAGTAGAAGAGGGGGAAGCGGAGCCAAGTCATCTAGTCAGAAAGTAACAAAGTAGAGGGAGGAGAAGGGGGTCTTCAGGAGACTCCAAAGAACTGCTGCATGAACATCTGTCACACAGAGGCATGGACATTGACGAGTGTGAGCTGGATAATTAGTAATACAACAAAGAAGGACCTCAACCAGTTAAGTAATAACAACCATTTGTGATGGTTGATTTTGCGTGTCAACTTAACTGACCACAGGGTGCCTGGATATTTGGTTAAACATTATTCTGGCTGTGTCTTTGAGGGTCTTCCTGGGTGAGATTAACATCTGAATCAGTTGACTGAGTAAAGCAGATTGCCCTCCCTAATGTGGGTGGGCTTCATCCAGTCCGCTGAAGGCCTGAACAGAATAAAGGACTTGAGTGAGAAGGAATCTGATCTCTCTGCCTGACCGTCTTTGAGTTGGGGCAGGGTCTTTTCCTCCCCTTCAGTCTGACTCTGATTCATACTGGAATTTACATCATTGACTCTCCTGGTTCTCAGGCCTTCACACTTGGACTGGTATTATCCCATTGACTCTCCTGTGTTTCCTGTTTTCCAACTGCAGATCTTGGGACTTCTCAGTCTCCATAATCACATGAGTCAATTCTTTATAATAAATCTGGAGGGAGAGAGAGAGGGAGAGGGAGAGAGAGAAAGACAGCAGGGGTCCCCAACCTTTGTGGTATCAGGGACCAGTTTCATGGAAGACAATTTTTCCACAGACTAGAACCGGGGAGGGAGCTCAGGTGGTAATGGGAGCGATGGAGAACGGGATGAAGCTTTTCTCACTTACCTGCCCCTTCCTTCCTGCTGTGCAACCCAATGCCTAACAGGCCACAGGCCAGTATAGTACGGTCTTTGGCCTGGGGGTTGGGGACCCTTGATATAGAGATAATATCCTATTGGCTCTGTTTCTCAGGAGAACCATGACTGATATGCCACCCAACACAGTGCAGGAGCCAGGGCCCTAGTGAGTGGAGAGGAAAGGCATAGTGCTACTTTCAGCAGCCAAAGCAAAAAGGGAAACATGAGTCATTAAGTGATAACAGGGATAAAATGCACTAATAATTTCTGAAATAAAAATGCTCTGGGAGGTACATGTTGTGATTAAGGAATGAACGCCAATGGCTATCACTGTCCAAAGCTCTGTCCTCTGTTGCTTAAAGGGCCTAAATATATACCTTCCAATTAATGATATGCTATAGATTAATAATACTGATGACTGAAATTAAGAACCACTGTGTGCTGACAGTGCTAATATTTCTAGTTGTTGTCTTCATTTCATAGATGGGACCCTGGGGCTCATAGAGATTAGGTAACTAGACATTGACTCAGCTAGCAACTTGCAGAGCCAGAGTTTAAAGTCAAGTCTGCTGGTTCCTAAGCCCACACTCTTCACTAAACCAATTCTATAATGCCACTATAAGAAATCCACAATTTATAATAGCCAAGTGCTGGAAGCAACCTAAGTGCCCATCAGTAAATGAGCAGATCAAAAAACTATGGTACATTTACACAATGGAATACTACACAGCAGAAAGAAAGAAGGAGCTCCTACCCTTCACAACAGCTGGATGGAACTGGAGAGTACTATGCTAAGTGAAATAAGCCAGGAGGTGAAAGACAAATACCATATGCTCTCACCTATAAGTGGAACCTAATCAACAAAATAAACAAGTAAGCAAAATATAATGAGTAACATTGAAATAAAGAACAAACTGGAACTGACAGTAACCAGAGGGGAGGGGGAAAGGGGATAACGGAGGAAAGAAGGGAAGTGTTGTCAAGGAACATGTATAAAGGACCCATGGACAAAGCCAAAGGGGGGTAGGATTGAGGGTGGGAGGTGTTGAGGGTGGAGTGTGGGAAAGTGGTGGCAGGAAAATGGAGACAACTGTACTTATACAACAGAAAAGAAAAAGAAAGAAAGAAAGAAAAAGAAATCGCTGACAAAGTGACATATTAGCCCAAGTGCTCAAGGATGGGGGTGCTCTGGTTAAGTAAGGAGTAAACACACTGGTGACATCTCACAGTTTTGAAAAGGTAATAATATGACAACAAGGGGTAACAATGTTTGAAAACCCCACACCATAAGGGGTATGCTTCATGCTATTTTGTGTTTAATGCCACAAAATGAGAATCCAAACCCTTCTCACCATATTTAAGGCAGAAATTTGAGAACTGTTTGCCCAACATCGATGTTACCTGGAGCCAAGGAGAGTAGACTGGAATGTGCATGTATGAACAGTGACCACTTCACTGTACTAGTTAGCGGGGGTGGTAGACATCATTGGCTGAGCATACGCGCTGTGTGGCCATCACATTCAAAATGACTGAGCAAGTAGGGCTATGAATCTGCATCAGAGTTTGCACTAAGCTTCAATATTCATATACAGAAACTATTTGGATGGTCCAGAAGGCTGCAGCTATGGACAACTGGTGATTGGCAGCTTCATCGCAACAACGACCTGCTCATACATCATGTCTAATGCAGAGCTTTTTGGTGAAACACCTAATCACCCAGGCGACTCAGCCCCCCTGCAGCCCAGGTTTGGTATCCTATGACTTCCAGCTTTTCAAAACTAAAATCACCTTTGAAAGGGAAGAGATTTCAGATCATTGATGAGATCCAGAAAAACACAACAGGGCAACGGATAATTGGGAGAACTGTGTAAGGTCCCAATGTGCCTATGTCCCAATGTGCCTGTGTGAGGGGACTGAGGCATCATTGTCCTATGTGCAATGTTTCTTGTATCTTCTTCAGTAAATGTCTTTATTTTTCATAGTACATGGCTGGATACTTTCTGAATACATATAGAAGCAGAATACTAGTTTTACAATTTAAGGCAAGATCTGATTTCCCTAATTCTGTGGTCCAGTCGACTTTGAGTTTTGAGATGCCTTTGTTCTGTTAGGGTGGTATTGTAGAAAGTAGTTCAGGTTTGGAATATGAAGACCTGGATTCAAGTCCTGTCCTCTTAAATTGTTTGTCTTGAGTGACCTTCAGTTCCCATTTTCTTATCTGTAAAACTGAGGTAATAAATCCTACCGTTCAGGACAAGATGAGACTATATATGTAAAAATATGTTTATAAACCCTAAATGGAAATTATACAGTATGACATTTCTGGAATAAAACAAGGAGAAGAGCCAGCTGGCTGCCTAAAAGAGCACCTGGTTAAGAATAAAGAAATATACATAAATTGATATTCCATTTCATGCTTCACTGTGATTACATCCTCACTTAAACAGTTATTTTAACTATTTTTCTTTAATTATAAAAGTAGTATACATACATTGCAAAAATTCGAATAGTACAAATAGGTTATAAACTAAAAAGTGAGAAAAGGGAAAAAAATAAAGAGACGCAGTACATCATTTGGACCCAAGTAAATGACCTAGTATTCTGACTAACTTCCTGATTTAGATAAATCTTACATTTGTTAAGCTTTTTTTTCCTCAGCTATGAAACAAAGTTAGACTAGATGTTATCAAATGCTCCTGTTTATCCCTAAATATTTTGATTTTTGACTGTTGGTTTGCTGCAATTTGTTTTCATGTCTGTGTAAGAATATAAATTAGGATCGAGCATATTATTGCTTGGATTTCTATTTTGAAAAAGTGTGAAATGTGAAGGTTCCCAATCCTTGGTATTTGCAACTAACACATGTAAAATTGTTCAAAGTCACTTTTGGAATACTTTTACCTGTCAACAGATTTGTATAGAGGCATCTGGGTGCTGAGCTTCACATGTTCAATGGGTTATAATTTTTCTCTGGTTTCCAGTTGTATTTTCAGCTCTTGAAAAATTGCCTTTTATTTACAATTACTGTATTAGTTTCCTAGAGCTTCCATGACAAAGTACCACAAGCAGGGTGGCTTAACCAATAGACACTTATGTTCTCACAGTTCTGGAGGCTGGGATACCAAGACTAACATGGTGATAGGGTTGGCTCCTTCTGAGGACTGTGAGGAAGAAACTGCTCCCTGTCTTCCTCCTAGCTTCTGGTGGTTTACTGGCTGTCATGAGTTGAATTATGTTCCACCACAATTCATAGGTTGAAATCTTAACCTCAGTATCTCAGAATGTGACTGCATTTGGAGATAGGGTCCAAATTTTGGGGAGACAGAATTCAGCCCATAACAGTTACTCATTGTGGTAGATTAAAAATCACAGCCACAATAGTTTACTGCTCCTCCCATCAAGAGATGAAATCTATTCTATCATCCCTTGATCTGGGCAGGACCCGTGACTTACTCTAAGAAAATATAACAGTGCTGATACTGCATGGCCTAGAGTCCAGGCCTCAGGAGTCCTTGCAGTTTTGAGGACTTTGGTCAAGATGGAGGCATAGGTAGATATGCTTTTCCTCCTTGCACAACCACAGAGAGAATTACAATCAAACCTCAAAACAAAGAACATCTAGAACTGTAAGAAAATCGAACTGTATGGAAGTCTGACAACCAAGGATTTAAAGAAGCTACATTCATCCAGACGGGTAGGAGGGGTGGAGACGTGGAGACAGAGAGGCGAGGAAGTGCAGTGTGGCATGGAGAGGCACTAGTGGTGGTGGTGGAATGGGTGGTCCTACATTCAAGTATTGTAGATAAAAATCAAGAGGGATACTTTGGGAGTGAGAAATCCCAGCCCAAGTCCAGATCACACAGCCCATGGTTCCAGTGCTGGGAAGATAAATCCTCATAATTTCTGGTTATGAAAACCAGCGAGGGTTGGGGAGGTGGAAGAAACTACCATATTTTCAGGAGTCTCTGCTTAAAGGGCCCACACAGTCTTAAAATATATGCAAACCCACCCACTCTGGGATTCAGCACCAGGGCAACAGCTGGAAGGGTACCAGCTGCATACGGGGAGTGGATGAAGCGACTGGAAACTGGGTGAGTGCTGGGCAAACCTCCAGAAGCCAGGCAGCAACACCGCCCCTCCCGGAGCCCTCCCCCAACGCAGAACCACAAAGCGGTGCACTGGATTGCCCTGTGCTGGCAATTATCTAAGGCTCCACCCCACACAATTTACAGGTGCCCTTTCTACAATAGGCCATGCTACTAAGACAGGGAGTCAGAGCAGCACTACCTAATACACAGAAACAAACACAAGGGAGGCTGCCAAATTAAGGAGACAAAGAAATATGGCCCAAATGAAAGAATAGAAAAAAAAACAGAAAAAGAACTCAACGAAACAGAGATAACCAACCTATTAGATGCAGAGTTCAAAACACCAGTGATGAGGATGCTCGAAAAACTCAATGAGTATGGCAACAACATAAAGGGAGAAATGAAGTTTACAATAAGTTAAATAAAGAAAAGTCTACAGGGAAACAACAGTGGAGGAGATGAAGCTGGGATTCAAATCAACAATCTAAAGCATAAGGAAGAAATAAGCATTTAACCAAAATGGCAAGAAGAAACAAGAATTCCAAAAAACAAGGATGGATTAAGAAGCCCCTGGGACATCTTTAAATGTACCAACTTCTGAATCATAGGCGTGCCAGCAGGAGAAGAGGAAGAGCAAGAAATGGAAAACTTATTTGAAAAAATAATGACAGAACACTTTCTTAATTTGGTGAAGAAAAATAGATATAAAGTTCAGGAAGCACAGAAAGTACCAAACAAGCTGGAGCCAAAAAGGACCAAGACACATCACAATTAAAATGCCAAAGATTAAAGATAAAGAGAATCTTAAAATCAGCAAGAGAAAAGTAGAGCATTACTTACAAAGGAGTTCCCATAAGACTATCAGTTGATTTCTCAAAAGAAACTTTGCAGGTTAGAAAGGACTGGCAAGAACTATTCAAAGTGATGAAAAGCAAGGACCTACAACCTAGATTACTCAATCCAGCAAAGATATCATTTAGAATTGAAGGACAAATGGAGTGCTTTCCAGACAGAGTAAAGCTAAAGAAAGTTCATCATCACCAAGCCATTATTACACGAAATGTTAAAGGAACTTATTTAAGAAAGAAGAAGATCAAAACTATGAACATTAAAATGGCAACAAATGCACAACTATCAGCAACTGAATCTAAAAAGACAAACTAAGCCAACAAGCAGAACAGGAACAGAATCATAGATATGGAGATCATTTGGAGGGTTATCAGTAGGGAGGGGGGATGGGGAGAATGGGGGAAAAGGTGCAGGGATTAAGAAGCATAATTGGTAGGTACAAAATAGGCATGGGGATGTTAAGAACAGTATAGGAAATGGAGAAGCCAAAGAGCTTACACGCATGACCGATGGGCACGAACTAAATGGAGGGGTGGGGGGCATTACTGGAGGGAATGGGGATACTGGGCTGAAGGGGACAAAGGGGGAAAATTGGGACAACTGTAATAGCATAATCAATAAAAAATATTTTTTAAAAAAGAGCCCTTGCCATTTCTGCCTTCCCCCACTTGGAATGCTGCCCTGACTCTGCCGTGAGTGGAAGCTGGCCCAGTGTCCTAGAGGATAAGAGCCTTGCCGAGAGGAATCAAGGTGCCCCAGACAACAGCCAGCAACAACTGCCAGGCATATGGGTGAGACCATCCCGGACCACGTAAACAAAGGATTGGCAAGCCACAGCCTGTGGGCCAAATTCAGCCTAACTAATTTTATCTAGTCTGTGGGCTGACAATGTTTTCAATGTTTTGATGGTTGGAAAACATCTTCTAAAGAGATAATATTTTGTGACTTGTGAAAACTATATGAGTTCACAAAGAAAGCTTTATTGGAACATAGCCACACTCACTCGTTTACATATTGTCTGTGGTTGCTTTTGTGCTTCATGACAGGCTTCAATATTTGCAACAGAAACCACATGACCATTGAAGCCTAAAATATTTACTATCCGGCCTTACACAGAGAAGGTTTTCCGCCCCCTGTCATAAGTGCTGCTGAGTCTCCAGCAAATACAGCTGCATGTGTGAGCCCACGGGAAGCAAGCAGACACTCTGTCCAGCCTACTCACAGGACAGGAGACAAATCCCTGTGTTAAATCACAGCATTTGAGGGTAACTTGTTATGCAACAGTAAATAACGAAAATATTTATTTACCTGGCTTCCCATTAAGTGAAAGATAATTTTTTTAAATATAAAGCCAAAGCAAAATATAGCTGTTATTTCAAAAAACAAAGCCTCTTAGAACACTGAGAATCTGAGCCAAGCTTCTTAAACCTTTTTTCATGTGCACAGTTGTAATTTTTCAGATAATTATTTTTAACTAATAGTTTAGAGAACAGATAATTAGTAGAACCAAAACTCTCCACTAAACTATGTTAAATCCCCTCAGTTTATGTTGGATTTCATCCTCAACCCTGATTTTCAGAATTTCTGCTCTCTGACTAGCAGCCTATAATTCTGACAAGAGCCCCTGAGAACAGGGGACTAGAGTTCCCCATTTCCTTTGAGTAGTCATCACTGGCAATAGAATTAAACTGCTCTGAGGCAAACCAGGGAAGAAACATGTTATGTCTGTTTGTCTTCTGAGTACTGCCATGGTTAACTGGCTTCCTGTGTGAGAGACACAGTCATAGCTTAACCACAGTAACTCGCAGTTTCCGGCCTTTAACAATGAAAGCTGGGACCCATGAGATCTGGGAAAACTTGGGTCTGAGTCTTCCCACTTAACTCAGAGCTCCTGCCTCAACCACAGTGACCAAGTTCCCACAAGATACCAAAGGGATCAATGAATTGAGTTAAAAAATCCCAAGTTCTCATCCTGTGCCACCTTAGACATTATCTTTTCTACAAATAAGGAGTATAATAATGCCAAACGCTTCATATAATGATGATACCTAATAATACCTAGCAATAACTAGTATTCATATATTGAATGTTAACAGTGTGTCAATTATTGTTCCAGGGATAGACTAGGAAAGAAAAAAAAGATCTTGATCTCATGGAGTTCCTTATGAATGAGGTAAAACTCTACAGTGGGAGGAACTAAACAACAAACATAAAAACAAGTAAATATGCAAGCTGCACAATGATCAATGCCATGAAGAAAAATAAAACAATGTTAGAAGTTGCTATGTTAAAGGCTTTACTGCTAAGGTAACAGCTGCCCAGAGATCTGAAGGAAGAGGGAGTTGTGGGGATATCTGCAAGAAATGTTTTCCAGGCAAAGGGAACAGCATGTGAAAAGTCCCTGAGGTAGAAGTATGCTTAGCATGTTTAAGGAATATCAAAGAGGCAGTGCGTCTGCAGCAGAGGAAGAAAGGCAGAGAAATAGCGAGGACCAGATCACAAAGGACTTCGTAGATCAGAGGCAGTACTTTGGATTTTTCTGAATGAGAAACCAGCCCTGGCTGGTGTGACTCAGTTGGTTCAACCAAAAGGTCACAGGTTTGATTCCCAGTCAGGGCACATACCTAGGTTGTGGGTTGGATCCCCAGTCTGGGAATGTGAGATCCCTGCTCCAGGTGTGTACAGGAAGGCAACCAGCTGATCCTTCTCTCTTGCATCAATGTTTCTCTCTTTCCCTATCTCTCTAAAAGCAATGAAAAAATGTCCTTGGGTGAGGATAAAAAATAATAAATAGAGAAATAAATAAGTAAATGAGAGAATCCATAGGTCACCTTTAGCAGAGGAGTGACAGCTTTTGACAGAAGTTTTAAACAGATAGATTGCAATGAAGAAAGAGTAGAAGCATAAAGACCAGTTAGAAGGCTATTGCAGTGACACAGGTGAGGACTGGTTGTAGCTCGGTAGAAGTGATCAAAGGTGATCAGAGAATGGATATGTTTGCAAAGTAGAATCAACCAAGATTTTCTGGTGGAGTACAAGAAAAAGTAAAGAGTCAAGGATGGCACAAGGTTGGTTCTTCTCTGAGTATTTGGGGGATGGAGCTGCCATGTGCTAAAATAGGAAGACCTGAGGGAGACATATTTTGGGGGAGGAGAAATCTGGGTTTGCTTTTTAAAAATATGTGTTGAGCTTGAAATGAGACATCTAGAAGATACGTTGAGTAAGTAGTATAGGTATGGGAGTTTAGAGTTCGGGGGCATAGACCAGGCTGGAGATATACTTGAGAGTTATTAATATGGAGATGGTATTTAAAGCCATAAAATTGGTTGCATTATTGAGCTGGTTACCACTGTAGGTAACTGGGCCTCGATCCTGCTGGAGATACTCTGAGAATGTGCCTGAGAATTGTCTGAGACAATTCTGGTATAGAGAAATAGCCACTAGATTTTGGTGCCCATTGGTCAAAGATTGTTCCTGGGAGTCCCTTCCGACTTCCAGGTGTGTGTGTGTACCAGGATGTCTGAGCAGATTCTCTTAGGCATCCCATACGGTGATGGCTGTGGTGGGTTAAATAATGGGCCCCACCACACCAGTAACAGCCAACCCCTAATCTCTGGAATTTGCAGATGTCACCTTATAGAGCAAATCAGGACTTTGAAGATGTAACTAAGTTAAGGAACTTGAGATGTAAGATTTGTCCTGCGTGGTCTGTGTGGACACATGCATCCTTATAGGAGGGAGAGTTGACTATAAACTGAAGAAGAGGGCCATATGATGAAACATTCAGAGAGAGAACAAGATATGCACTGGTTATAAAGAGAGAGGACAGGTCCATGAGCCAAAAACTGGAAAGAATGTAGTTCTAGAGATGGAAACAGATTTTCCCATTGAGTTTCCAGAGGGGGAGTGTCCCTGACAATATCTTGATTTAGCCTCATAAGACTTAGTTCAGCTTTCTAGCCTCCAGATCTATAAGTGAAAATTTTTGTGTTGTTCTGAACCACCATGTTTGTGCTGATTTGTAACAGCAGTCCTAGGAAACTAATAAGTGGAAAAAAATAGTGCTTCGGGTTATATCTGCAGGTTGCTATAGCAACAACTGCGGTAAGAAGATGGGCTAAGAAGATGTGAGGCAAGGAACACAACTGGACCAATACAGTCCACCCTTTACACGGCTTGGACCCGTCGTGGCCTATGTTAAATCCAGTCATCAGGTATCCTACCAACTGGTAACGAGTCTCAAAGCCTATTAAATACTCTCAGTTCAGAAAGACTAAATAGAATAAACTAGTCTCTGCCACTGCAATGGGTCCTAGCCTGTTATTGGCATTTATCATTTTCCTTTCGGTATGTCTCTTACCTTTGCTGCACTTCAGTACCTATAGGACTACCATCTGAGGGACTGAAACCCTTGGTTATTTCATCCTTGTAGGGTCATGATTCCTGCAATTACTCATTTATGCTTGTTGCTGAGCATGGAAGTACCAAGCAACACCTCTGACCAAGGTGCACTTCTTCCTGTCCTGACTATACACCAGTACCTCGGATTCCCATGATAATCAAGGAAATGAATCAATATGGTAATTTCTGTCTCTGTCTTTTGGTACATTGACTTAAGAAGCCAAAAGTGACTTCATGGTAATAGTAGTTTCAAGTTCAGTGGAACTGTTACTCAGTCCCCTTGTGGAAACAGCCTTTCCTATCACTCATGAAAAAGAACTTATAATCTAACACAAACTAAGATAGCAAGAACAGGAAGCACCAATTTTATAAGTGGGTCCTTGGGAACTATAGTGAGAGGGGTCAATCCTGTTTTTACCTCATGGATTTCTATCTACTGGGGACACACCATATAGCAGTTACAGGTTCAGTACACATACTACATCCAGAGGATATTGCCCTAATTTTGCAAGGTGCATTTCCTGAGATGATACCATAGCTGAATCTTTCATTGATCACTCCATCATTCTATCATGCTGTCTGGTGATTTGGTACACATAATGACAAATGAGTTCCATAGTTATATGCCAAATGTCATCTCTTCATTGTAGAATAGGTGCTTCGATCTGAGGCAATGTTGCATGGGAATATCATGTCAACATGCCAGGCATTCTGTAGGGCTTTAAATGTGGTACAGAGAAAACCCTGAAGGTAGAGAAGGAAAACCCGTATCCAGAAGGACAGCCTCACACTGGTAAGGATGAATCGCTGCTCCATCCAGAGTAGAAGGGGTTCAGTGTAATGCCTTCTAGGAATCTGCAAATCATATAATCAATAATCCATACCGCTACGTGGCTAGCCGGCTTCCTCAAGATACAGCCCTGTATCAAGTGTTCCATGAGGTCCCTGCAGTTGTCAGGACTGGCATTCGTGAGTGGCAGTAACTGGAAGAGCCTTGATGAGAGATTTTATCTCAGGCCCATTTATGACCTCAGGCCCATTTAGAGTCCCCATTCCAGCCACAGTGGTCATTCTTGGGCCCACTGTCCAAGTACTGGCAGGGCTGAGAGGAGGAGATGGCCAACACACACGGGACAATTGACCCTGCCTTCCTGCCTGCTCAGTCCCTCTTCTTCAAAGAGACAATTATGTTGCTTCCATTTTCCTTTTTCCAGCCTTCTAATCTTTCTTCTCCCAGGACCCTGACCATTTGGCCATACCACATTGCACTTCTCTGTCTATATCTGTACCTCAAGCTATTTCTCGCTTTACAGAAAGTGAAAGACTAAGTGCGCTGCCAGAAGCCCTGCCAGCTGGGAGGACTATCTTTCAGCACTATCCTTTAGGGCTGCCTCTGTGCGGTGGTTCTGAAATGTGATAGCGGTATATCTTCGCTTAGCACCCATCTGTGATCCAGGCTGGAGTTTAACCGTCCTCTGTCAGATGGCTGCAGGGGGGTCCCCGTGAGGCCCTAGGTGAGACCTGAGGACAAGGCATTGGTGCAACAGAGAGAGGTGATATGAAAGTCTGTGTTATCTGTTTATCTGTTTATGTAAACTTGTACTTTTGAAGTCTGCGTAGATCCAAGACTGAAGGTACTATTTCCATCATATGATGGATTGCCTGACCTTGTGACTTGGTGGATCTAATAATACTCACCTCATGATTAGTAATTTTATGCTCAGGCGCTCAACCTCTATGAGGGCGCAGTATTACACCAGATTTTACCATTGCTTTGAGAATGGTAATCAGTTCTCTACTGTAGGTGATGCGGCTTTACTCCAAAACCATGGGTTCTGTGCTGTGACTTGCCTAGTGGGCCTGGGTGGAGACTCCACTCAGCACTGACATCTACTGCAGCTATCTCTAGTGCTTCTGAGGCTGACACATCATAGGACCCGAATCACTGGGCACTTGGATTGCAGCCTGGGTCTGCTGGGAGTCAGGCAGCCCTCTGAATCTCTCAATGCATGTGTTGGAGGAGAGTTCCCAAGTGCAGTACATGTTGCTTCCAGGGTCCGAAGGAACCCACTTAGTGCTGTGCCTGTCATTAGTGGAGAGGAAGGCAAAACACACAACTTGTTCTTTATCTTAGAGAGGATATTGCAACACGATCCAACCATTAGATTCAAAAACTTGACTGATGTGGAATGGCATCTGAATCTACACAGGGCATAGCTCCCTCTCTCTGGCATATATATGTTTTACAACAAATTCCAAACTACTTGTTGCTTCCTAATCGTCCAGTTCAATCAAGCCCTTACCAGTGTGGCTCAGTTGATTGGGCATTGTCCTTTGAGGTGAAAGGTCAACAGTTTGATTCCCAATCGGGGCACATGCCTGGGCTGCAGGTAGAGTCCCTGGTTGGGGTGCCTTTGGAAGGCAACCAATCAGTGTTTCTCTCTCACACACTGATGTTTCTCTCCCTCTCTTTTTCAGCCCTCCCTTACGCTTTCTCTAAAAAAATAAATACATCATACATACCTACATACATACATACATACATTTCAATCAATGGAGTGGGCCTAGGTGATGGATGGTCTGTGGAATGTCGAGGTGATCATGGCCCTTTGGACCATGTTGTGACAGGGCAGATTCCTGGGACATGATCCTGAAACAAGACAACAGGTATGTACTGCTCTCTAGCCCAAATGAAAGCAAACTATTTTTTATCCTCTTTATTGATGTTGGTTGAGGAAAACATCTTTGTCAGCTTAATGGCAGAACCTAGGAGAAGCCCATCTTGATGTTATAGGTGAAGAAACTGAAGCCCTGGAGGATTAAGAAACTTCACAAAAGGTGGTTTGGAAGTCACCTAACCCAACCTTTTACCTGACACAAGAAGTTCTTCTTCAAGAGTTTTCAACTTAAGGTTATGGGTTCGATAGATGGAGGAGGAAAAAACACAAGGTTGCAGGTTTGGAAACAGATTGTATCAGGTTAACTCCTGCTCTGTAATAAACCAGCCCAAATTCTACTAGCTTAAATAACATCTCAGTTTCCCTTGCTACAAAATAGACTTAACAACTGATTCTATCTCAAAGATATTGTTACGGTCAAATAAAAAGATCTATTTAAGGTGCCTGGTACAGTGCAAGGAACATGAGGGACCTTAAAAATTGGTGGCTTTGGTTATAAAGAGAGGTGTCTGGGCTGATAGACATTTTGCTACCTATGACTCAGAATGCTCTATGGAGGACCTTGAGGTAGCACCAAGCAAGTCTCTCCCTGACTACTTTGTTTAAGAGCTAGCTTTTGTAGGTCACGCTGACCATATCTAGATGGCTCACAGGACTTCGGGGAGTGCAGCTTACTGCCTTTCTAGGACGCAATATTCTCTAAATCATTGCCTCTGCCCTGACGCAGTTACAAGATGGAGGAAATGGAGGGGGCGGGGGGAGGGCTTTGTGCCTACTGAAAAAGGCAGTATGAGCACTGGCTAAATGTCAGACCCATGTTCAAAACTTGGCTTGGCCACTTTCTAGCTGTGTGATTTGGGGTAACTTCTGTAATGTCTTGAACTTCGGTTTTGTTCTATTTCACAGGTTTTGTTCTATTTCACTACTGAGATGATGTCTGTTGGGGATAATAATACACACGTGAGGGAATAGAGGGCTGGAGGAAGAGGTAATGATCAGGGACAATTGGGCATTGACTCTGTTCAGTATGTGTTTTTCAACACCACAAAGCAATTAACTCCATTCTAACAGTACCTACATGGAGATAGCACTAGATCCCACAGGTTAAGGGTTTGGTCCTACAAGACTGTCCTCACTTTCTCACCAGGTTGTTACCTGTGCTCCTGGCTGACTGAGAAGATAGTGTGTGTGTGTTTATATATATAAGGATATATATATACATCCTTACCTGAGAACAATTTTTTCATTGCTTTTAGAGAGAGGGGAAGATAGAGAGAGAAACATCAATGTAAGACAGAAGTATTGACTGGTTTCCTTTCTGTATGTGCCTGGACCAGGGATCATACATGTATGTGCCTGGTGGGGGTGGGGGGTGGATTCACACGTGCCCACACTGGGACCAGGGATTGAAACCACAACCTAGGTATGTTCCCTGACTGGGACCCGAACCCACAACCTTTCTGTTATAGGATGACGCTCCAACCAACTGAGCAACACCAGCCAGGGATTGAGTGGCTGGTTATAGCTCAGAGGGTCCAAGACCCCCTTTTTAGGTTTGATTAATTTGCTAGAGTGGCTCATGGAACTCAGAGAAACATTTTACTTGGTAGATACTGGTTCATTATTAAAGGATATAACGGCCAGGTGGAATCGATGCATAGAGTACACATATGGGAAGGGGTATAGAGCTTCCAGCCCTCTCTGTGCCTACCACTCTTCCTGCATCTCCCCAAGTTCACCAACCCTGAAACTCTTCAAACCCTGTCCCTTTGGTTTTTTATGGAGTCTTCATTATATAGGCATGTCTGATTGAATCATTTCCCTTTGGCAACTGAGTAGACCTCCAGTTCCTCTCTCCTCCCTGGAGGTCAGGGATGGGACTAAAGTTCCAACCCTCTAATCACACATAGGTTGGTTTGCCTGACAACCAACCCCCATCCTTAGATGATTTCTAAAAGTCAGCTCATTAACATAAATTCAGATGTAGTTGAAAGGGATTTGTTATATATATCAAGATACCTTTATCTCTCTTAACACTTAAGAAATTTCAAAGATTTTAGGAGCTCTGTGCCAGGAATAGGAACAAAGACCAAATATATACCTCTTATTATAAATCAAAACATAACATTCTGTTTTTCCCCAAGAATGAGAATGGAACCTGACTGCCAGCAAGTTTAGTCCAAGAACCAGGGGAATTTAATTTGTAAACATTCCCTTAAATATAAGCATATACAGTCAAATCTCAATTCTTGAACATCTCCCATCTTGAACAATTTGGTTCTCAACCAAGTTGTTACAGAGAAAAAAAAACTTTCATTTTTGACCCCACAATCTTTTCATGCTGATATCTATACGATCAATCACACGTCTCTCAAGCGACAAAGGAGAGAATGTGCAGGTATAATCCCAGGTATGGAAAGGAAATGACAGAGCAAACAGCGAGCTTCTCAGATGTGTTAAGACTTTGGTTTGTATGGCCACCATCACCAGAAATTTCAACCTCCTGTTAGGGACTGTAGAGGTCAGGAGCAAATCTGCCTGTATAAACTGCAGCTGCTCTTACCCTGTGAAGTTGAGCTGCCTGCTTCTGAAAGTTTCTGGGTCCTTGGCTAAGTAAACCAGGCACTTAAGAGAAGCGTATAGTGGGTTTGAACCTATTTTTTTCTTTGCCCACCAATCCACAGCCCACTGTAACTGCTGCAGCACGTGAAATACTTAGCACAGAGCAAAGCCCATGAAAAGCACTCGGAAAATGGCAGCTCCTTCTGTGGACCTTGAGAAGGAATATAACTGCCAGAAAGGATTCCTTATATTTAACTGGGCACAAATTTAAAACTAGAATCTAACAGCCATCTCCAACGGAGATCTCTCAGGCGCTCTGTGCTTCAGGGAGAAGCCACAAACTCAGCTGCCAGCCGCCCGTACTGTGTTTCTGCCACTGAGTCAAGACTTATAAAGGTGGCCCTGGTATCATGTTTCAACCAGTGAGCCGAGACCCGCCGCATCCTATTGGAGCGGTGCAGCTGTATCTTCATGCGCATCTTTATTGACCAATCAGAACAGCTCCATAATGACCAATCAGGATGTGCAATGTCAACCGATCAGTACTATACTATTTGGACCAATCAGACTGTACAAATTTGGACTCCTCACTTGCATAAAAATACCAATCGGGGACTCGGGTGGGACCATTCTCTTTAAAAATCGGCTTCCCCTTTGCCTCAGCAGAGCACACATTCAGTTTGCCTGCAGGCTGCAGTTCCCTGGTTTGCAAACTGTTTACCAGAATAAAGCCTCTCCTTTCTCCACACCCTACACTGAGGATTCCTGTTGATATTAGGTTAGTGGCAGCAAACTTTTGTTGATACTCCCAACCCCCTTTCCCAGCCAGGGAAGAACATCCCAGTTTGATTCTGTACCTTTTCCTCTTCCAGTTACTCGAATGGCCTCATCAGGTCCTTGAATTTAGACCTATACATTTAAGGATGTCCACCCTGTGTTCTAGTCACAACTCTCTTTCAGCACAGGCTGCCCCGGGGGCTCTGGTTGCCTGGAATGGGGCAGGGAGTTCAGCAGGAGAATTGTCCACATTTTCACTTGTTGGCATTTCTCTGGTATTGGAATTTGGAGCGGGAGCTGAAAGGTCTCACAAGATGGCCTCTCTGAATATGGCCACTCTGGCAAGGTCCTCTCCTGCATCTTGGCTTCTTCTTCATGGGTGGGCAAGCGGTGGACACAGGAGCCCCATGGGCAGTTATTCAGCCCCAATCAGCTCCCCCAGGCAGTCATAACCCCCTGCAAAAATCCATGTTTTCCACTAGCTGAGAGACTCCCACCCCATTTCTCTAGGGCAAGCCCTGGACCCTTCCCTACGCTGGTCCCCCGGAGTGCGCAGCAGCCGCTGCTTGCCCTCCCCTGCCCAACCTCATCTGTCCTTTGGAGACTTTGGGCACAAAAGGCCTCCACTTTATGTGCCTTTGAGAATTTGAGGGTATTACCTTTTTTCTTCCAACTACCTGCCCTGCCATCACTTTCTCCCCAGGACGCAAGTACCACAGGGGTGGATTAGCAGGTCAAGAGGCCAAACAGACATTCAGCTAGGGATCAAAGTGACAGTCTGCTCATCAGTTTACGAGGCAGTTCTCATGGACCTCGCTTCTTCTGTAGCTTTAGGGAGGGAGAGGGACTAGCTATGGCCCCTCCCGACGAGAAGGGCAGCCTTTCTTTGAAAATGATAGATTTCCCCAAAGAAAACCTTTTTCCAGATTTCAGTCCTCATATCTCTCCTCCCATGGGGACCCCAGGGAGGCCTTTTGTGTGCCCGGTAGTGGGATGGCGAGTGATAGTAGGTGAGATGGAAGTTATACGGCCAGAGTGGGGCTTCCTTTGAACGCCGAGGAGCAGGGAGAACTTATTAACACCTCAATAGTGCTTTGTTTCTGCCTTATAAAGCAAAATCAGGAGCAGGAAAAGAACCTCAGGCAATACTTCCCAACAACCCATTACAAGCAGGTTGTTGCAATGAAGAGATCCCTCCCTATCTACCCCGAGGACTTGCACCAGAGATGGAACCTGCTAGCCCAGGGGAATTAGGAAATTTCTACCAACTGAAGAGATGTGAAAATATGTTTCCTGTTGGTGTCAAGGCCAGGGGTGGAGACTCTGCTCTAAAATAACTTTTTGGGCTAAGCAGCCTAACAGGACTTTTAACCTCTCTGAAACTGTTTCCTGATCTGTAAAATTGGAGTTGAGTTAGTCTCCATGGTTTTCTCAGGTCAGATATTTGAGTTACAATGATGGAATTTGCTGATGTTGTATAAATAAAAGAAACAAGTAATTTTATTTTAGCTATGTGGAAATCCCCTTCACAATTTGTGACTAAAGATAGAATTCAAAGTTATAACCCAAGATAATCTTTTCCTATCCCAAATATCCCCGATTTACTCTTGATTTGCTGTTATATTCCATGTGGGTTATTTTGTCCTGATTAAATAAAAAGCAAACTCAAGTAAGTGCTTGAATAACAGGTGAGTAAACCTATAAAACTAGAGAGGCGTGGAAAAAAATGTCAACTGAAACTCACAGAAGGTATTAAAGGAGTCCAGTGACAAACAGATAGAGACTGAGCAAGAGTGTCTTTGTCAGGACCGTTAAAATGATCATAAGACTAAAAGGTGGTTTTTTTGGAAGGGCACACAAGGATCTCCTGGAAGCCACGAGCAGACAGGGCAGCAGGCCCTGTGGGGACCGGCTCCAGAGGCTAGAGAGCCACCAGGAGCAAGGGCGGCCCGTGCCAGCGCTGCAGGCACAGGGTCTCTTAGCCGAGCTTCTCTCCGCGTATTGACTTCCCTCTGCCTGAGGAGAAGGCGTGGGCAGAGCTGACAAACTTCTGAAAATGTCTGCTACAGAGTGCAAATACCTCAGTGACACTTCTTCCGAATAAAACTGAATCTTGGGTTTTAGTTACTTGTGCTTCTGGTTTTAATGACCTTTACTGCCACAGGGGCCTAAGAAGTTTAATTTTGGGTGCCTTAGGATCACCAGTAAGGGCTAAAAAAAATGATAAAGCACTGGACAGAAGAAAGAGACAGTTGATTGAACACTGGTGACTTCCCGAAAGATCTAACCAAGGTGTGAAGCCTCCCCCATCCCTCGTTCATGATTCTGGAGACAATTGACCTGTTGACTTAAAGATATCATTCAAAAGGTTTGGCTAGAAACAGTGACAGTGTCAGAATCTGTTAACCATGTTTAAGGTTTGAGAAAGAGTTAGCTTTCAATAAGGAAAAGTGAACCTTTTGGGGAGGGGGTGGAAATAATTTCCAGACCTCACAATAATTTGAGCCAGAAGTTAGAGGCCCAGGTCCTAGTCTAGGCTTTGACACTAATTTTTCAGAAACCTTTTTCCTGGAGCCTGGAGTTTGATGAATGGCACAGAATTCCTTTCCTTCTACTGGCTAAACGCTTTGATGTCTTAGGGCTAGAATGCTGATTCCGTCACTTGCCAGCTATGTGCCCTTGGGAATGCATTTAACCTTTCTAAGTTTTCCTCATTGTAAGGAATTGAATCATTAGCTTTCTTTTCATGTCTCCATGATTTGTCATATTTTTTAACTCTTTAAAGGCAGTGTTTCTGACCTACAGTTCTCGTCCCATCTGTCCCCTCTGTCACGGCTAGTGTAGTGCCTGCCAAACGGGAAGCCCGAGCTCAATAAATGTTTATCGTTTTCTTGATTTTGGCAAAAACATTAATAATCATTTATTAAAGTTTCACTATGGACATGACACTGAGTCTGGTTATTTTGATGGGAGGAGAGGGAGAAGGACAAATAAGAAGTAAGATTTTCCTTCAAGAAGGTTCAATTCATTGCAGGAACCAGGTAGGTAGGTAAGCTACTAGCTTGCCCTGCAGGTCTTTCCTCTCCTCTTTCACAATGTGTGGCTCTAGAGAACCTTTTGCAAGTAGAAACTGTTGGGAACAGTCTGTCTAGGCGGAAAAGGCCAGCCCTGGCTTTCTGGTGGCCCGCAGAGACAGAGAGGGAGCTGCCGACACTCATTAGATGTCCTACTTTCCTAAAACAAATACGACGTCTGTCCAGAAGTTATCCAGCCAAGTAATATGAAAAATAGAGACATCTATTGAAGACACAAGACACAAGAAACGTTGTACATAGGACAATGATGCCTCGGTCCCCTTCAAAGTAGGCACCTTGGGACCTCACACAGTTCTCCCAATGGCCATCAGCTGCCTTGTCGTGTTTTCCTGAATCTCATCGGCAGTTTGAAATCTACTCCTTTTCAAAGGTGATTTTAGTTTCAGGAAAAGCCAGAAGTCACAGAGCACTAAATCTAGGCTGTAGGGGGGATGAGTCACCTGGGTGATTTGATGTTTCACCAAAAAACTCTGCATGAGACATGATGCATGAGCAGGCCCGTTGCTGTGATGAAGCTGCCAATCACCAGTTGCCAGTAGCTACGACCTTCTGAGTCATCGAAATAGTTTCCACGGAGAAATGTTAAAGCTTTATGCAAAATCTGATGCAGATTCATTGCTCTACCCACTGTCATTTTGAATGCGATGGCCACACAGTACACATGTTCACTCAATGGCATCTACTGCTCCCCCTGACTAGCACAGAGAAGTTGTCATCGTTCACACATAGGCTTTCCAGGCCACTCTCCTCGGCTGACAGGTTACACTGACATTAAGCAAACTGGTCTCGTTATATTAACAATGGCTGGATTTTCCTGGACAGACCTCATACATTTTGGACATTGAAGAAATCATGTAGCTCTTTTCTAAAAAGTTAAGTTATTTGCTTCAAAGACCTGGAACAAAACAAGTGGGGCCAGGGCAGAGGTGAAGAGGAAAGTGTTTCAGGTGCTGTCCTTCTGGCTTTGCCCCACTCCTCATTTTGTTGTCTCACACGAAGGAGCGAGTCCTACCCCCTGCAGGCACCCACGCCCTCTGCTGTGGCTATGGCCCTCTTCCCCAGTTCTTCCCCCAGCCGAGTCTCTCTGAGCTTCCAGGGTGGAAGGTGGAGTTTGGAGAAGCGTGAGTTCTGGTCCCATGGATGAAGGGGTAGAGAGCCCCGGTATGAGAACAAGTCGAGGTGGAGGGAGGGAAGGATGGGCTTCCATTTCAGGCTGCCCTTAGTTTTCTCCTCAATAATCTAAAATCACACACCATTTGCCAGCCAACGGATTAGCCTTCTTCTGATAACACCCACCTCCATGTAGCCTGGGCAACATAAACATGTTCAGAATTTAAATGGTAAGAAGAACAAAAAAGGGCAGCAAATACAGAAGAACTGGGACAATGAAAGGAAAAGAAGATCTGAACAGGATTGGATAGAGACATTTGTCTATAGACAAGTCTTTGGTAAAAAAAAAAAAAAAAGGAACTATGGTATTATTTATGGCTTGTTGGACATAGAAATGTGTTAAGGTTAGCTATGTAACAAACTGTACATAATTCTCATTTTATAGTTGGAGTCAGTTATTCTCATCTGGCCTTTTTTGTTTTCTTCCTAGAGTCATGGGTCGAAGAACCCTATTGGGTATTTCTAACATGAGGGGTCTGGGTGGGGAGAGTCTTACTGACAATGGAGGTCCACATTCTTGTTCCAGGGGCACAGAGCAGAAGGGGGCCCCCCTTAAGAATGGGTAGTCCGGACAGGCTCATTCCTATCTGGTGTGCTACACTTCTTGCTTATATTCTGGAAAAACTAGTGGGTGAGCAAGTCCCTGACAGGGTCCCTGACAGGGTTATTTTGAAACCACAGATCATGACATGTCTCAGGGACATTAAAAAACAATCATAACCAAGGCAGCCCAGGTTTGGTTTTTTTTTAAGCTGGAACTTTATCACTTCAAACCCAAATTCCTACACGTTTGGAAACCACCCTACACCAAAACGAACATCTCTTTGACAGCTGTAATCTTTAACAACACAGCTAAGCTCTATTCTCTGAGGTACAAGTCTTCTCAGCCTCAGAAATGTGAATGTCTTCACAGGAGGCCCATGAGGGTGGATTTGTGAGGATGTGCTTGTGTTAGAGTGTGTTTCTAGGTTATTCTATGTACTTGTGTTACTCTGCAAGTGTGTGTGCACGTCTGTGTGTGTGCAAAACTCAGAGAGGAAAGCAACTCCAATGGATCTATGTCTTAACTCACCTCATATGAACCTCTAGCTAATTGGCTGCAGAGAAATGGAATCCCACAAATAACTGACATTAGGATCATTAAGAACCTCCCAGAAGACCTAACCCCGCCAGGCTCTGTAATCACAAGCACCTGCAAAGCTCTACCTTGCTAAGGAGAGAGCAAGGTGCACCTGCCAGCCGACATCTGCCTGGAGGAAGGAAAGACAGGGCTTCAATCCTGAGTGGAACACTGGCCCCTCTTCTGCGGTCGGCCGTTATGCTCAGCTGTGCTGTGTGTGGATCTGCCCCCCAGCCTGTGCTGAATCCCATGGCACTGTTAAGGTCTTAACTATCTGCTCTGTTCCTGAAGACCTGTTGCCGCTACCTGCAGGCACCCGGGAGGATTCAGTTTTCTATAACAACAGGCCCCACCCCCTGGAGTTTCCTCTCCCTGAGTGCTGGGCCACCTGCCAAACCATGCTGAGTTAGCCCAGGCCTCAGCCTGGCCCCTCCAGACTCGCCACACCTGCTCCTACCCAGACACCAGCACAGAGCATCAGTATTTCCCAAAAGTGGAGAGAGGGAAACAGAGATTCAGTAAAGAAGCAAATAAAAGCGGAGCTTTTGTAAGCCATTCTAATCTTGGCACAGTTTCAGTTTCCTTCACTGTGGCTTTATCTGGGTTCTTTTAAGCTGGTAGCAAGAAAAGGAAGTCAGCTGTCAATTAGTTTGCTACGATGTTTTCTCTATAATCTTTTAAAGAGCAGTGGAATTCAAGACTTCTTAAAATCTAGAGGCAGAAGCGTGCCGCATTAGTGGCAGTAATACCTTTTCGTGGAGGTCTTGTCTTTCAGTTGTAGGGCTTTCCTCAGAGATCCGGCTGGGGGAAGAGAATGGATGTGGTGTTGCTCTGTGGGCTTAGTACAATCTGGAAGGAACAAAGTTTGAACAGTAGAAACCAAAAAGTCCTAAGGATTGTCATTTTGTGCTGTGATTGGACTCACATTTACAGTGGTCCTTGGAACCAGAAGAGCCAAGTGACCAGTGTATGCTCTGCAGGAGTTCACAGAGCTGTCTATTCTCGTGCAGAAGCAGGAGCTCCGCGTGGCTGCAGGTGGTGTGAGCAATTGCCTCTTGCTGTTGTAGGGCCCTAGTGTGAGCACCAATTCTCTGGCAAATCTTGGGCTAGTAGTTCCTTCTCTACCAATCGTGGTTGCAAAGAGCAGGTGACCTCACAAACACTTTGAGCAACTTTACTGCTGAAAATCATTCTCTGGGGAACCTCAGAAGCCAGCAAAATAAATCTTTGTCCTCACTCTGTTTCTATACTGACAACACTGACTGACAAAACCTCTGCTTTGAAGAGGAAAGGCTTTTCCCAAGCAAATGCATGTGATGGAATAGACTCCTCGTGTGTGGTTTTGAAGGTGTTAAAGCAATAATAACAGCTTTCATTCTGATAAGCTCTACACATTCCAGAGTTCTCTCATGAGTTCCATTTCATTTGATATTTGCAATTTCTACATGCCGAGCCTAGGCAGGCTTGACCTTGACCGTCATGCCTATCAGCAGCTCGATGGGATTAAATGGCTTGCCAGTGTCACAAGGTGAGTAGCTGGCACAGATTGCGATGCAAATGCTCTAACAAATAAGTTAGCAGGCTTTCTAATCTATGATTCCACTAAACTTCTAAAATAGTCCTATAGATTTAAAAAATATATAATGGCCACTCACGTGCAAGCCCCTGGAAGATTCACAGGCTGATGAAAGGGGTCTATTTTAGTGATACAAGTGAATATCAAGCTGCTGATTTTGAGGAAACGCAGCCAATGCAAATAAGCATGAGATATTCATATATTCATCCATTTGAAAGAAATCTGATGGCAGGAATTTGCTCCCAACAAAGCAGATTTTAGGCTGTGCCAGCATCTGTACAAATGCATGCCATCCTCTGCAACCTCCAGGGCCATTAGGAGGACCACAGATTTCCTTGAGCATGAAATGAGACAGAATCTTAGAGATAATGTTATGCAACCCCGTTCTACAGGGGAAGAAAACAGGTTCAGAGAGCAGTGTGTTGCCCAAGGTCACATTGTTAATAGATGTCAGAAGTAAAGCAAGGACCCAGACCTTCAGACACCACAGTCAGTTCAGAGCGATGCCTCTGAGCCCCTGGATGGTTCCAGGTCACTAAATGCACCACTAAACTATGCTCAGGGCAGCACTTAGGCATAGGAGTGCACTAAGGCCTTTTAGCAGAATTCGAAGCGACAAAAGGCTGAAATCAAAGGTCTCCAGCTTGTTTAAGGCAGTTCTTCTGACAGTGGGTCTCTCCAAAGTGTGGGCTCATGGGAAATCCACTTCAGCTCTGCTTTGCCCTAGAGTCTTGGCATTGGCATGTGAAGCCAGGGCTGGCTGGTGCCTGGTGTGGTGTGATGGTGGGGACAGGGTTTGGCCCTGGGCTCCCTTTGCTTTCCACATGGCTTTGTTTATCAGCCAGGGCACCGCGCATGTCCCAGAACACCAGGCCAAAACAATTCTGACCAATGGCAAAAGGGGCTACGGTATTTCTTCGGGGGCTTTCTCAGAAGGCTTTCCAAATATTCCACTGGTAGGTTTATTTTCAAACCTCAGTCCATGACCAAACCACTTAGAGTTATTTCAGCCTCTTTGCTTCAGCCCAAGGTGTCCATGAGCTGCTTTCAGCGAGTTTCTAAAAGAATCACACAGACTCAGGACTTGGACCGCGCTCCTGAAAGAATGGCCAGAGAGCAGGGTCAATAAGAAACTTCTCCTTACGTTTCCATATCAGGAACTTAATCAGATAAAATTGTGCTGGGGGCTGCTCGCACAGTGTAGCAGAGATTGGGCGCGCTGCTCCGACCCCTGCCTCAGGACCAAGGCATGCCCCACCCCGCCTGCCACCAGCTGTCAGAAGTGTTGCCTGCTGATGCAACATAGCTGAGTCCCACCCCAGGGACTACCTTTTGGTAAAGGTTGTCGACTGACTCAAAATTACAACCTCTTCCCCGGGAACAGCCTGCATTTGATGAGTGGTCAATGTGGGAGGGAGAAGGATTGGCCCCCCTGCTCAGTTCAGGACGCTTTTGCAGGGCCGCTCCAACTCCAGACCTCCCTTGCCTGGGGCTTTTTTGCCACTGTATCAAAGTGTCATTTCACCCTGCACCCAGGCCTGCTTCCCTCACCCCTCTGCAGCAGTGCTCCCAGCGCATTCCAGCAGGTAATCACCTACATGCAAATCTTTGCCCCAGAGTGTCACTCTGCCTGCCCCTGCCTTCTTTCGGGCCAGAACCCTGACTCTTGTCATCCAGTGGTACCAAATTCTCCATATCGAAATGCCTAGAAGTCTTCTTTTATCAAGGTAGCCAAAGGAATTCGTATTATTTCCTCTGACTGTTGTAACAAATCACAACAAACTTGATGGATCAGAAGCCCAAAATCAGTTTCACTGGGTCAAGGTGTTCGCAGGGCTGGGCTCCCTTTGGAAGCTCTGGGGGAGAATCCAGTTTCTTACTTTTTCCAGCAAAGAGAGCTGAATTATTTCCATTTGTTAGCCAGCAGCCCCTTTCTCAGTTTTAAAAGCCAGCAACACAGCACCTTGCTTCAGGAGTCAAAGTGCCTTCTTCTGTGTCGAATCTCCCCCGGCCCCCCCTTTACAAGGACACTTGCGACTGCACTGACGACACAGCTAGATAATCCAAGATGATCTTCCCTTCTCAAGAGCCTTAATTTACACACTGGCAGTTTCTTTTGCCTTAGAAGGCAACATTCACAGATTCCGGGGATTAGGCTTGGAATTAGCTGCAGGCCATCATTTAGCCTACCACAGAGTTCTGTAGCAAGCTCTGGGGCACACACATTCTGCTCTCAATTTGTAGTTTCTGTTTACCTAAAAGTGAAAAGGCCTCTGGATCCTTTTTTGCCATCCATTTGCTATTGTCCCGAGTAGCCTGGTCTCAGCTGGGAAACCTACTTCTTGATTCAGGCCTTTATTATGAAATACCAGTAATTCCTGTATCTTATCTGCTACTGCTAGAATTCTGTTCTTTGTCTCTCCTGCCTCTGTGTCTCTCTCTTTTTCTTCCCTTCTATCCCCTCTAGCTCACCAAATACTGTGTCTACAGTCACCCTGGTGGCCCCGTTGCCTGTGCTGAATAGCATTCTCCAGCATGCTATGCCCTGGGGTTGGTGAGTAACGGAGGGATGTAGAACAGTGGTTTAAGCCTAATTGGCAGATTCCTGTATGGACTCCATAAAGCATCCTCTGTGACCATATAACCCTTCAGATAGGAATTTGAATGGCACACACATACCAGAAAAAAGACTGCTCTGAAATTCTGTTGATCCGAAGAAATCCTCCAAAATCTCATTTCTTCCCCTGCCCCCAGTTCTTTTGATATTTTGTTTCTACCTCTTTTATGGACCATAGGTCTTGATCTTCATACTTGTTTTCTCCACTAGGCTCTGTGCTCCTTTTTGTTTTTTAAATATATTTTATTGATTATGCTATTACGGTTGTCCCAATTTTTCCCCCTTTTCCCCCTTTGCCCTATACCCCCATTCCCTCCAGTAATTCCTTCCCTTAGTTCACGTCCATGGGTCATGCATGTAAGTTCTTAGGCTTCTCCATTTCCTATACTGCTCTTAACGCCCCCTGTGTATTTTTTACCTAGCAATTTGTACTTCTTAATCCCTGTGCCTTTTCCCCCATTCTCACCCTTCTCCCTCCAAGATGATAACTCTTCAAATGATCTCAAAATCTGTGATTCTGTTCCTGTTCTGCTTGTTTGTTTTGAATGTTTTTTAGATTCACTTGTTGATAGTTGTGCCTTTGTCACCATTTTAATGTTCATGGTTTTGATCTTCTTTTTCTTATATCGTTCCCTTTAACATCATATAATAAAGGCTTGGTGATGATGAACTCCTTTAGTTTTACCTTGCCTGGAAAGCACTTTAACTGCCCTTCCATTCTAAATGATAGCTTTGCTGGATAGAGTAATCTTGGTTGTAGGTCCTTGCTTTTCATCACTTTGAATACTTCTTGTCAGTCCCTTCTAGCCTGCAAAGTTTCTTTTGAGAAGT
>PVJD01014085.1:0-30788 GCA_004026545.1 Mormoops blainvillei | reverse complement strand
TTCCAACAGATAAACAGGAATGTGAGCAGTCTTTTGTCATAGCTGGTCCACAGCTATTAACAGGTTATTTTGTCTCTCTTGCCCACCAGCTTCTGTAATTTTAATTTAATGCGTCTCAGAATTTTTTCTTGTCAATTATTTCTTGAGGTTTGTCTGAGAATCTCACAGAAATTTCCCCATACCCAGATCTGGTAGCTTTACACACCTGCAGAATACCCATTCTTCTACTCTCCTAGAGACATTCCCAGCTCGTGAAATACATCCACCCCAGAAATGAGCAAAGTGACTACACAAAGATCAGCATATAACATTCTACCCGACCTGAGTTTGCATCCTTACCCTCTGCCCTACCACCCTGCTTTACCTGTCTTCATAGCACTTGTTATTTCCTGACATGATTTTAACTATTTGTTTATTACCTGTCTTCCAAATGAGAACGCAAATTCTAGGAGAGAGTGAATTTTTGACTGTTTTGTCCATTGCTATAACCGGAGCACTTGGAACAGTCCAGGTGTGCTTATCACAGCCTGACATGATTTTAACTATTTGTTTATGACCTGTCTTCCAAATGAGAATGCAAATTCTAGGAGGGAGTGAATTTTTGACTGTGTTGTCCATTGCTATAACCAGAGCACTTGGAACAATGCATATAAGTTACTCAATAAATACTTTTGAATAAACAAATAAATAAATTTTGGCAAATTCCACTAGTGAATTGTCCCTTATTGCCTTTATCATATGCCCAGGAAGAATCGGAATACTAGCTGAAAGGGCTCAGATTTTTATGGCACTCTGAGTTATTAAGGAAATACCAATGAACACTGAAATGTTACTTTTATTATGGAAAATATCTTGTTTTCTTAAGTGTTTGATAATTCTTTGCTTTTGGTTGATTTCTTTCTAATTATGTATTGGCACTAATTGAGAGATCTGAATCCTTAATACCAAAATGTAAGATCTTCTAAATCAAATATTTTATTCCACTTGGGTGCTTAACAGAGATAGACAATCCATCAGCAAACAGGAGAAATTTAGCAAAGCTAGGTTGCAAATATTCAATAAAAATTTTTCCCACAGGACACTAAAAAACATCTTTTGTTGTAAAATGCAAAATTGTATTGAAAATTAGCCAGACAGAACCTCTGATTTTCATTTTGACAGGTGTAATGAACCTGCTTTCCTTAATTGATATTTATTTGGGATCAAGTTTAATTTTATTTAACTTTATTCACCAGGCATTATATTTAAAAAACAATTTTATAGTTGTAAAGATAAATACAGAGAAACCTCTTTCAAGTTGGACTTCAGAGGACCTGTAGGGGGAGCTCTCATACCCTACCTCTCATCAATTACCCCAAAGAGAAGGAGACATACTTTCTAACTCCTACTGCTACAGCAGGAAGAAAAGAGGACTTTCTCACCCAGTAACCACTCATCCAATAAAGGACCATTGCAAGTCAGCCAGTAAAAAGCCACTACATGTGGGAACTTCCAGCTCCTTCCACTGGACTCTTGTTTTAGAACAGCTCCTCTGACCGCCCCCTTTGTAGGATATAAAACGAGTACATATTCCTCTCATTTGTTCCTTGGACTTTCACATGTTCACTATTAGACCAGCTGTCTAAAGCTGCCATTCTTTATTTTCCCCGAATAAATCCATTTTACTGTAGTAATATCTGCCTATTTTTTTTGTAGGTCAACATCGTAAAACATTGTAAGCATATCTAAGAGTACATAAAGCAAAAATCAGGAGCTTATCAAAAAATAAAGCAAAAAAAAAAACTCTGTAAATGCCACTTAGATAAAATATACATATAATCAAAATAGTGTCATTTATAAAATATATTATTTATACTCTCATCTATTACTAGCATTTCCCAGAAATTCCTCCCTGTCCCTTCTCTGCCTTTCACTTTCCCACTGCGAACCAATCCTGAATTTTATTATAACCACTTTGTTAAGTTTTCATTAAATTTTTACTACCAAATTGAATATCCCTAAACAATGTGGTTTAATTTGCCTGTTTTTAAACATTTGTAAATGGAATGATGCAGTATGTATTCTTTTATGTTCTTTGCTTAACATTATGCCTTTAAAATTTATTAATATTGTTATGTGGATACATAATCGAATCTGTAATTTATATAATGGAACATATACAGCACTCTACTGTTGATGAATATTTGAATTGTTTCCAGTTAGGTTTAAACGAAACACTGCAATGGGGATTCTAAAACAGGTATCATAGTTTACATAAGCATGCATTTCTATAAGGTGTATATCTGGTAGTAAAATTGCTGATCATAGAGCATTATAATCAGTTTTAGCAGATATCCTTAAACATTTGTCCCAAAATGGTACCAATTTATACTTCTACCAGTAGTGGGAATATATTCTCATTTGCTCTGCAAGATCAGAGGCTTCTTATATTTTGCCCTTATACCAGCTGTGTAGTGACTTCTCATTGTGGTTTTTATTTGCATTTTCCTGATAACTGAGTGTGGACAAAAAAGGGTGGGGGGGTTACTATGGAAAGTAATCTCACAACAGAATGATCTGATCATAAATTCCTAAATGGGCAGGTCATGGTGGGTAGCCATGCCCTAGGCACATAATATCTTTGAGAAATACTTATCTTTGCTGTAAGCAAGCCCTGTTCATTGTTTCTGGGCATCTTTGCAATGCCTCTTTTCAGACCCTGCCTTCTAAAGGGTGGTCACCCTCAAGAGAGTACATGATCCCATTAACTGTCCTATAATCCGATTTCCATTCTCTCATATAATCTCCCTTGTAGTCCCTCCTCAATTTCAAATGCATAAAAGAAGGGCAAACTGTCATTTTGTGGAATCGTTTTTCTGTCTGTTGAGAGCTTGCTTTTGGGTGTATCCTGTTTGACTCAAATAAACTCGTAAAAGTTTCTACAGGTTTGGATATATCGTATGTCTACAGAGGTTGATCACATTTTTATGGTTATTGGACATTTTAATTTCCTCATTTGTGTAGTGACTCTTCTCCATTTTACTTCTTTTGTTTTTAATTGATTTGGCGTTAATACCATATTTTAGATGTGCACCTGTAGAATGAGAGTGGGAGGTAGGGGCAGGTGGGGCTGGGGAAAGTGTTGGTGGGAAAATGTTGAGCAAAAAAAAAAAAAAAAAAAAAGACGGGGGAGGCTAAGAATAGTATAGGAAATTAAGAAGCCAAAGAAGTGATATGTACAGCCCATGGACATGAACTAAGAGGCGTGGGGATGATGGTGTGGCGTGCAGGGCGGAGGTGATAAAGGGGGAAAAATGGGACAACTGTAATAGCATACTCAATAAACTATACCAAAAAAAAAAAAAGAGAGAGAGAGAGAGAGAAAGAAAGAAAATTGTATGCGTTACATAAAAATTCTTTCTCTCCAGGTTGCTTTTCAATGGTGTGTTTTAATACAGTTGTAAGGAAGGAAAAATAATTTCACCTCTACCCTTCTCGATTCTTGACTGAGATAATAAAGCAAACAAATTTAATATCACGTATACCTCCTGTTTTCATAGGGGATACCTAGGAAAACCGAATAACCCCTCCAAATGGCCCAAGCCAACACCATAAATTGTATCTCTAACTAAAGACGAAAGATCACATTGGAGTGGGGAAGCCGGTTATGGGAGGTTACCAGGTAAATCACAGCAAACGAGAGTAAGGTTGTTAAAGAAATTTAAGTCTTTGCCTTCTCCACTGATAAGCGTTTCTAGAGATTTAGATGTATTCTTTCTGGTACACAAGACAGACACCCTTACAAATGGAAATTTCCCTTATAAACGTAAATGTGTTTTACAAAACGGTAACTTTTACTCCATTTTCAGAGCTTCTCTTGTGTCTGCAGTTTCTTAAAAATAAATAGCCAAGGCCAGGATGTCAAGATGGCAGTGAGAACAGTCCTCAGGCCCTTGAGCCAGCATCTCTGGCAGGCTTTGAGAGATTTTCATGGAAACAGTTCTGAAAGCAGTACGTCCAAAAACGGTGACTTTCTTCTCAGTACTGACAGGGGAACTCAAGAATTACAGATTTTAGTTTATGCACCCCTATATTCATAGCAGCACTAGCTATTTACAATAGCCAACATTTGGAAACAGTCTAAGTGCCCATCGGTAGCTGTGGATAAAAAACTGTGGTACATTTACACAATGGAGCACTATGCAGCAAAATAAAAGAAGGAATCCCTGCCTTTTGCAACAGCATGGATAGAGCTGGAAAGCATTATGCTGAGTGAAATAAGTCTGTTGGTGAAAAACAAATATCACGTGATCTCACTTATAAGAGGACTCTTATGAACAAAATAAGCTAATGAGCAAAATAGAGCCAGAAGCATGGAATCATGGAATAGACTGACAGCTGTAAGAGGGGAGGAGGGATGTGGAGATTGACTGAAAGAAGGTGAAGGGATTAGTGAAAGAACATGTGTGAAGGATCCATGGACATGGACAACGGTGTGGGGACTGACTATGGCAGTGGGGGCGGGGTGCTGGTTGGAGGAGGGTGGGGGGAAAAATGGGACTACTGTAATAGCATAAGCAATAAAACATTAAAAAAAAAAGATTTTTAACCTCAGCCATATTGATAGGCTTAAGTGACTAATACATGCAGAAAGCTGTTATTCCAGGAACTGGAATGCATGACCACATGACTCCAGGAGGTCAACAAGCAATCCAGTCTTTATGCCTCAGGGCTCTGCAAGCCTTAGAGATCTCTACCTGAGCCATTGTGTTCCAGGGAGGGGCATCCAGAGATGGCACTAAAGAATCATAGATCAGTAGATAAAGCAATACTAGGAAAATCGATGCTGGACTGCAACTCTCATCTGAGTAACTTTTTTTCGAACCCCTTACCTACCCTTTTCTTCTCCGTATAAAAACATTGTCTTGAGATAAGACATTAAGACAGATTTTGGGATATATAACCTGCCATTTTCTCAGATTACAAGTGTCTGAATAAAGCACCCATAAAGATTCAATACTTGTCTCTACTTATTGGTTCTTACAGTGACAGGTGGCATGAACATTGATTTTTCTGGTTTCAGTACCAATATAAAGTAGGTAGAATTTTGAAATCTATACATTGATGTTCCTAAGAATTTGACCAAGCCTGCAATAACCAATTTCTGATGAACCAGGTGCCTTATTTAAGTGCCTGTCAATTTTAGTAAAAGGCCATGCTGAGACTTTGTTGGACAGTTAGGAATATTTTGTCATGCTTGCTGTGAAAGTACTTTGTATCTCTATTAAAGTATATGAACCTCCCAGGAAAACGGAGTGATTTACTCTTCTCAACTCAGTGCTTATTTTCAAGAAGCACAGAGTTTAGTATAAAATGAGAATACGTTGCAGTCATTTAGAGTTAAAAAATCTAACTGGAAGTATAGCAGCTATCAACTTCCCACACATTCAGCAAAACTTACCTGAAGGACTTGCCATGGAAGTTATCATGGCAAAATTAGAACGGTTACCAGAACACATCAAGGAACCAATCTGCTTCTGAAACGGCGCCAGAGGAAGAAGAAGAAAGCAAGTCATAAAGTTTCAGGGAGACGAGTTGTGTGGGCTCTTGAAATGAGAGTGGACCAGCCACATAGGCCGACATGCGAGTGCTTCCAGTTGAGATGACTTTGAGTCTGTGTAACTGCTCTGTTGAGCCCACATGTCCTGCTCACTTGGAAGCAGGGGATGGAACGTTAAGGATACAATGGACTATAGTGAAGAACCACTTTATCTATTCTTTTATACATGTTATCATTTCGGTTCTGAATTTAACAAATGTGAGTAAACCATTTTGACTCCCATGAAATAAATAAATAAATAACCAGCCTAAAATAATGCTTATGCCGAAGACGCAGGTTTTTGAGGTGACTAATTCTGCTCCCATTCAAGGTTAAATTTGTCTATTTTTCCAGGGATAGTGTTTCTTTGGTATCCTATTGTGGACAAAAAAGGGGCCAGATACTAAACCGGACAAGCTCAGGAGAAGCGTTCATGGTGGCCTTACAAACTCAGGGACCTACAGTAGGTACATAGGATGATCTGAAATTAAAACTTCTTGACTAAAAGCAAGGCATGTCCTAGGTTGGTATCCTCCTTGACAAAGGTCAGCCTTTAACTTACCTGAGCCAATTGTCCTATAACATACCTCTAAAATGTCAGTTATCCCCTTTTTCTGGACTCCTCAGAGCACCATCACCCACCAGACCACAAGGCCAGGGATCCCTCATTGTTATCTCATTGCCCAAAATATATATGTGTGTGTGTTGTAAATGTTCATGGTTAGCTATCCTGTACCCACCAGTGTAAGAGAAGTATTTGTCTCTTTGTTTTACTCTTTATCCAATCCCAGAGGTTTCCCTGCTTCACTTTCTCTTGCCTCTCTAATCTGCCACCATCGAATTTTATGTACCCCTCCTTGCGCCTCCTCCTTTGACTCTAATGTATAAAATAAACTGCAAAACTGCCGTTCTCCTGAGCGTTTTCTCAATCCGTTGGGATTTTGCTTCCCAGCAATTGTCGTCAGTTTGGCTGAAATAGACTCTTATAAGACTTTTTCTTAGGCTGAATGTTCTTTGGTTAACAAGCATTTAAGAAATCATCCATTAAAAAAAAAAGGGAAATTATCCTTTAATGTCATGAAGATATTGTTCTATATTATTTTGTGAAAGCTTTAATGTTTAGATTTTCACATTTATGGTTATGACGTATAATTTATTTTCATGAATGTTGTGGGGTTCCAGTGTTTCCCCATATAAATGCAAGTGTTCCAACACTATTTATTGAAAATGTTTTCATTTCCAACTGTTCTTGCATGCCACTTTTATCATAAATCCGGTGACTACATATTTGATGTTTCTAAGCCCTCTTTATACTGTATTGCTCTTTTATCTTTCCTTATGCCAATTCCACACTTTCTTATTATAAGTTGCTTACTTATTAGTTCTTAATTGCTGTAACTGAGAGAAAAGCTAAACATTAAGAAGCCTGAATCTTACACAATTTTGTACTCCCTTATAAGAAAAAAAAATTGATTAATCTAAAATTAAATACAAAAGTGAATGAGAAAATAAACCATGACAAATTACAAATTTTGAAAAGCTGACAATACCATAAACATGAAATTCAGAAAAATAACTATTTTTTACTTAATATACCACTTAAAAGTTGTATACTTTAATTAATTACTTAACATACCACTTAAAAGTTGTTTCTCTATATTTTCTGCCTAAATATTCTTTGATTGCCTTTTCATAGAATGATGATTTTGTAATACCATTTTCTATCAAAAATGAAAAAAATTCAGTCTTTCCTCTAGCACAGCTAATCAAAATTTACATCTAATTTTTGTGAGTTCAGGAAAGTTTTGTTCAGCTTTTCAACTCATTGTTTAAAGATACAAATATTTTATAATTTTTGGAAAATTTAGAAAAAACAACCACCCAAATTTTTCACATCTGTTATAGATATATTCTATTTGTATATTGCTAAAAGTTTGTACCCTACAAACAGACACATTCTGATCATTTCTACTTTGCATGGTTTCCGTAAAAAAAAGGTATGGTGAACTTATGATTGTATACTCTGCATTGTCAAGTATATGCCTGAGGGCAATCATAGTTTGCCAGTCTAAAAATATGGCTTTTGGGATATTGACTTTTTTAAAATTGGTTATTTTTAAGAAATAAAAGACTCAAATATACCTGTCAGCCAAGGAGAGAGGCCTCGAAAGAAACCAGTCCTGCTGACACCTTGATTTTGGACTTCTAGTCTCCAGAACTATGAGAAAAGACCTGTCTAATGTTTAAGCACCCCTTCCCCCACAAAAAAGACTCAGAAATAGCCTTTGACCTCCCTCTTACCTGCTGAAAGGAATTCAGATAGAAAAACCCACTTAAAGGGAGGGCACTATCCCCTTAGTATCACAGTACAGGCTAAATGCGGCAGACAGAGTGACACCAAGCGAAGTCTGTGGGTTGGACCCACCTCTGTGTCCCGTTGCTCTGGGTGGGCCAGCAAGAATTCATTTACCAAATGTTTGCTCTTTCTCATTTACCTGTGAATTTTCTACGTTCCCTTTGAAGCCCCAGAGCACTGCCCCTCTCTCCGTAGTCCAACATGGCATACAAGCCTCGACTGACCAGTTGACCAGTGCATGCTAGGGTCTCAAATTCTCAGGGAACCCCTAGATGTCTGTATGTAATAAATTTGGTTATTTTCTCCTGTTTATCTATCTCATGTTAATTTGATTACTCGGAGAACTTAGAGAGGTAAAAGGGAAATTATTTTTCTTTCTCTACATGCCTGAAACAAGAACATTTCCATTCTGATCTAAGCATCAGTGGGAAGTGAATTCCCTATTTAATATTTTACAGGTCTGCTGATTAGAACACTTTCCCATAGAGTAGCTTCTGGCACCGTTTTTCACACCTGTTTTCTCCCCCACCACCCATACACTCCTGGCTCCGGGTTTCCTAAGACAGATTTGTACTGCTGTGGCCTCTGGCCTCACACCTTCAGGTCACAACACTGGGAGAATTAGTTAACACATGGGATGTAGGCATATTCCTGCAAGCCATTCTTACAACTGAAGCCTAGTTAATAAACTTACTAATTTGGAAGTGACTTCGATTCAATAAATATGTCACAATAAACTAATATTAAATACATCCCCAATTCATATCTCATTTAAGCTCCTCAAATGCCCACAGACATTCCAAAGTTAGCAAACAGATACAGATATATGAATTCAGAAAAGAAAGAGCAGTCTTAGTTGGCTATGATTAAACTATCTTATTCAACACATTTTATTGAAACATATAATCATGTGAACACATGTTAGGGCATCTCCAAGGGTCCTGAAAAGAAACAATGCAAGCTCCATAGTAAATCTGCCTCTGACTATAAATTTCATTTTCTAATATTTATGGCTGCTCTAGAAATATGCAATGATGTGTATTTAGTAATTCTGCTAAACTCTCTTAAAACTGAAATTTTACCTGTAGATTCATTTGATTTTTTCCTTTCAAAGTTATCTAGCTTATAAAAATATCATTTTGCTATCTATTCTTACAGCTGTATTATTTTTCTTGCCTTATTACCATTGCCAAGATCCTCAGTAACCAGATGAATGAAAGTGGCACCCTTCATTTCTAGTTCAAAGTATACTGGCAAATACAGTGTTTCCTGTAGATGCTTTTCAAATACTCTTTCCAACTTGAAGAACCATTTTCTTTTTCTATTTTTAAAGTTTTTGATCATGAGGAGATAGTTAATTCTTTCAAATGCTTTTTCTGCAGCTATTGAAATGATACTATAATTTTCTCCTCTAATACTTTAATATGGAAAATTATATTGATTGATTTTCAAAAGTCAAGGCAATCTTGAATTTCTCGGACTAACTCAAGTTAGTATACATATTACTCCTTGTATAAATTGCTATATTTGTTTATTAATTTTCAAAAGATTCTTGCATCCATGTTTATTGGTGGGATAGGCTTATATAATTTTGCTCCCCTGGCTTTAGTATCAATGTTATATTATCCTTATAAAATGACTTGGGTAGTCTACCCTATTCTACTCCTTGGATGAGTTTTGGTAATTTAAGAGTCATTTAAACTTGGAGTTTGGTAAAATTTTTTATTCCTATTTCTTTAATAGTTGTAGAAGAATTATTTAGGTTTTTTTTTTTTGCATCTGAGTCAGTTTTGGCAAGTTATATCAATTTAATTATCTTTTAACAGGACCAACTTTTGGCTCTTTTGACCCTCTCTACTGTATGATTTGTTTCTATTTCAAGAAGTTCTGCTCTTACCTTTATTTTTTCTTCTTTTTGCTTTCCTTGGCTTAATTTCCTCTTCTTTTTATAACCTCTAGAGATGGTTGCTTACTTCACCTATTAGCAACATTTCTTCTGTTCTGATAAATGTATTTTAGATAAAAAATATTCTCTAGGTAATGCTTTGGCAACATTCACCAATATTGTAATCTTGTATTTTAATTATCACTCAATATGAAATATCATCTAATCCATTATGATTTTTTGAACCATATGTTATTTACATAATTATTTGTTAAATTTCCAAACATATGGATTTTCCTGGTTTTGTGGTTATTTTCCATTTCTAACATAATTGCCTTATGATCAGAAAATGAAGTCTGTAATATTTCAATTCTTTAAATGTGTTTAGCCATGCTTTATGGTCAATATGTGGTTAATTTTTCTAAATATTATGTGCCTCAAAAGACTGTGAATTCTACAGTTAGTAATATGAATTTTTAAAAAGAAAGAAAGAAGAAATATATTCTGATGCCATGTAATAGTATCACGGCAAAAAAATAGAGTTACCTGAACAGGATTAGAAATCTCTCATGTTCTTTCTGTGCTCTATATGTTCCTAGAGTTTGTTTATTTGTTTGCTTGTTTGTTTGTTTTTTTAAGCAGCTGTTTTTGAGATAGAAAAGAAAGGGCAAGTCGTGACTATATGTGGGTTTTTCAACTTTGTTCAGCTGAGAGGCCCATAGCAGTGTGGTTATGTCCAATTTTTGTTTTATATTTTTCCCATAAGCCAAAAGACAACATATTTTTAGAATTTTAAATGTCAGTGAATAAATAATGCATCTGGGAAAGAAAAGTTTGCTGTAACACACACCCTCTAATCTATAATGAATAACTATAAATTCAGTGCTGATGCTCCTTCCTAGGAATTTCAAAGGGTAGTATTTTATTTCACTACTCTTTTTTAAACCTGGGCGTTCATTTTGAGCTTAATACTGTTGCAATTAGAGTCGGTTTTATTTTCCTCCTGTTCCACCAAATATTCTAAAGAATCTTTTACAGGAAAAGTAATTTCATTTGTATTAATAACATACCTAGAACACAGTGGTGTCAAAACAGTGGGGGTGCCAGACCAAAGAAAAGCCAAGAAAATGAGACAGCAAACACCCAAACACTGAATTTCTGGTGAATTTATGTAACTAGAAATGTGTAATACCAGTTCACATAACACTGATTGATGTTCAGATAGCACAAAGCATCGTGATAGAACAGGTCCTTTTTTGAATCTTGTTTTAAGCTGTCCAAGTTCAGGTAGGCATCCCTGAAGGCTGCGGCTCTACTTTTTATTGTTTTCTTTTATTTTGAATGAAAGAGCTTGAACAGTAACCGTGAGAATGGTGGTAATATTCAAGAGGTGAAAACAAAGAAGCTGAGTGGAAATGACTATTCCTATCCTGTCCCTTGGTGGCTGTGTGACCTTGAACAAGAGACTTATCCCTTGTAGCCTCGGTTTTCTGCTCTGCGAAATTAGAAAAATCATACAAACATTGCAAGGTTCCTGTTGAGAGTCACACGTGAGCAGTCCTATGTGTGACTACACCATATACACGCTTGTGTGTCCCCAAGGCTTTGGAGATTTGATTATTTCTATGATTATTAGAT
Organism: Mormoops blainvillei; assembly: GCA_004026545.1. Lineage (NCBI taxonomy): Eukaryota > Metazoa > Chordata > Mammalia > Chiroptera > Mormoopidae > Mormoops > Mormoops blainvillei. The sequence continues at coordinate 19,331 of PVJD01014085.1, read as the reverse complement.
TGGTATTAGCGTCTGGAGAAAGCAGAGCCTGTAACAGGGATTTACTGGTATTAGGAGGCAAATGGATCGAGGCTTTTACGCGGTCATGTCTCTCCTTATGGCTGTTTCCCAAAAGCAACAATTTCCATTTAAATCTTTGGCAATACAACAAGATGAAGTGCTTTTCAGACGGCAAGGTCCACTCCAAGATACGAGTGGCTTTTACATAGAAAATAACTGGATAATAAAAACAATATCCAAAGCCCCCGTCAGACATTATCCTTTTCCATCGTGATTCATTGTACTCCAGGTACAGACATCTCGGTGTCATTGTGTGGCCTGGTTCTTTTTAGATGTCCTTTCAGATAAAAAGGAAAATAAATTTTCAGCCTTCTCAAACAGGAAAAGCAAAATGCAACTAATGTAGTTATGATTCCTTTTTGTTCAACTCAGTAAGTGTATTTTTTTTTTTAGCTTTTTTCCAGAAAAATAAAAATACAGTTCTTTTTACCAGAAGGATTGAGAAGGGAGTACTTGCTGAATGTCATCAAATAATTCATTGCGTTACTTCAGCTAAACCACCAAGTTGTCTCTCTCTGACATTTTACCATGGAAAAAATGAGTGGGAATAATGTGTTTCTTCTTTAGGCAAAAAGAGACAAAAGGAAAATGCAGATATAGGCAATAGGGGCTGATATTTATCCATCACTACCTATAAGCCAAGTACTAGTTCAAGCACTTCGCATTAATTAATAATGGTTTTATTATTTTTTTCAAATGATCTTTAATTGAATATTTTCCTTTGTAGTTCTTAACTAGCCAAGCATTCTGCACCACTGCTGTCATCTGTGACATCATGAGGGTGGCCACAATAACATTGCAGCCCACAGGCTGGGCAGTCCCCAGGGACTCTTGAATGGTTCCAGAGAGTTCTGTCTGGCAATGCTCACAGTCTCATCAAAAGTGATCTTTAATATTTTTTGTTGTTGTTGTCGTTGTTGTTGTTGTTGTTGTGTTTGCTTCTGTCTGTCTCATGGCGATCCTTTGAGGGCTTTGATGATTGGGGCAGAGGCAGAAGTCACTACCTCACTCTGGGCCTGTCTGTTCTGTAACCCCTAGACCCTTCCAATCACGAGTTGCTTTGGCGATGTCATCATCAAACTTTTTTGGAGACAGACCCAGGGTGCCGACCTTGGGGGGAGGGCAGACGTGGCCCCGACTCCCCACCAGTGTACCGCAGGCATACCTAAGTGCCAGCTGCAAAGTCACCACAGGCCTTCCAGCCCTCCTTCCCCATTTACACGTGGGGGAGCTGAGTCCCAGAAAGAGTAGGCGAGTCGGCCAGGTCTTCACAGTGCCCTGAATGCAGCACCCTGTAATTAATAATGCTTAACCCTCATTGTTATAGTCCCATATACAAGCTTCTAATTCTACCCTGATTTTCAGATGAGAAAATGGAGGCCAGGAGAGGTTAAACAATTTGTCTGAAGTCACAGAATCTTGCTGCTTTTCCCGTGAAATGACAGGTAGAAGTTCTTGTCCCCAATACCAAACATTTAGTGCATGAACAAAGATGCAAAACTTCCAGTGTGGGAATTACTCTACTGAAGTTTGCCTGTTTTAAATAAGATATGTTCCTCATGTCTTAGCTAAAGCCAGGTGTATGATTACTTTTCTGACCAGAAAACCCAGTTCTTTGTAAACGTCAACACGTACAGAGGGTATACGTCTTACAATTATTCAACAATAGCTTCAATGTGTGGTCCATCCTTTGAGGTCTAAGGCTTTATTTCTCATATTTTCTCATACACTTTCTTTTTCTGGAAGTCTTACTTCAAACCGACTTGCCCACATCTCAGCATTCCCCATCTCAGCATTCCCCATCTCAGCATTCCCCATCTCAGCATTCCCCATCTCAGCATTCCCCATCTCAGCATTCCCCATCTCAGCATTCCCCGGCACTTCAAAACTCCACAAAACTGGTTGCTGCCATGCTTTATAATATTCTTGCAACAGCCTCCCCCTGCCCACCCCACAGCATGTGTGTCTTGCTTGAGATAATGTTTGACTTCAGCTGAGCCACAGTACAAACAAGCCTGCCAAGGAAGGGAAGAATTGAAATTGATGCTACCTCACTTGAGTTTCTCCTGCTGTTCCCTCTCACATTCTGCTGTCAGAGTAATCTCTCTTTAGTATCAGGCGGCTTTATTGATTTCCATTTTTCTACTGCAGAAAATGAATGTGTCACTGTTCTTCCCGGGCCTCCCTGTCCGTGTTATGCTCTGACATCCAAACTTGCCCTCCCAACTCTAATCAGGAGAGAATTGCCGTACAGTTTCAGGCCCCCTTTTTAGATGTTTAGCCTTACATGTTTACTTTTATTTTTTTGCATTCTTTTTTGGTTGTTTGCATTCTTTGAGGGCTTTGATGATCAGGGCAGAGGCAGAAGTCACAACCTCAATTTTAAATTACAGTGGAAATACAATATTGTATTAGTTTCAGGTATACAACAACGATTAGACATTTTTATAACTTAGGAGATGGTCACCGCAGTAAGTCCAGTGCCTGCCCTACAGTTATTACAGTATTATCGACACTACTTCCTATGCCGTACTTTATATCCCTGTGACTATTTTTTATAACTGGAAATCTATACATCTTAATCCCTTTGTTCATTTTTTTTTCAGTAAATATTTCTTGAGCACCTACTAGGTACCAGATATAGAGCAAGGCACTTGTCAGAAACGACTTCCCTTAAGTTTATTTCATTCTTCACATTAACACTGCTTGGACTTTTGCAGAACTAATTATTCTTTTTTAATTTAATTCTGTCTCCTCAGGTAGATAAAAGGCATTTTCCAATAGGCTTCAGACCTCTCTGTTTTTCCGAAGTGCTCCACATCACGCTGAGCACGTGCTAAGTGAATGAAAAACACTCACTCATAGAGGAAATTCATTGAAACTCTTAGCCTGATTAGAACTTCAATTCAGTGAAGGTCTCCTTTGCTTAGAAAGGGATGATGGATTGTTAGGAAACTGACAAATTATTGTTGCCATCTGTGCAGATGTAAATGAGTAACATGAAGTCACTTTCGCTCTTTAAAAACGTATGGTGTTGATATGTGTCTGAGGACAGCGGGGGTGGGATGCAAGGGGAGGAAAGGCATGTACTTCCATCTAATACAACCTGGTCCAAATCTCTTGGTTTTTCTACTTTAGTGTTTTTCTATTAGGACAAAACTTTAAAAAAATTTTTGGTTTCCATTTCCCTGCCGTTTCTAAGCGCAATTTGCACAATTTTGAGTGTTCTTTTTGTTTGAGGTAGGAATTAACCCAGCTCTCTGACCCTTGCCTTTTACTATAAGATCATACTTTCTAAAATTCTTATTTTATGCTAGCTTAATCCTAACACTATAGTGTTCTCTTCACTTATTCTGCACGATCTCTGGCCACATCCAACATATTATCATATTATAAGTAGCTTGGCTGACTCATTTAATCAAAAGCCCACTTTGTTTTTACTTTGTAATTCAGTTCAGTTTGCAGCACAATTGTTATGAATTTTCAATTTATTTTTATATCTATTTTTATAGCTGCCACTTTCATAATGTGGCAAGCTTTCTTCCTTAACTTTGAAAACATCATTTCTTAAAGAAAGCTGTTCTGAAATCTGGCTTTTTCAGCAAACTGAACACCCGCACAGTGAAGATAGAATGACAGAAGTTAGAGGTGAAAAAGATGTATAATGTCACGTTTCCTATTTTTTTTTGTAGCAAATACAAGGATGTATGCTCAATAATGTTTGAGTCTATGTAAGTCAGCAGTTTAAGCTTAGAAAATGTTGACACCTTGCCCCCGCATTGTATACTTTCTTAACTATGGGTTTTGCTAGAACCATCTAGTCTTTGCTATTAGTTCGTATTTTTCTTGAAATCAATTTGTACTTTGTTGTGAAACATAAGTCCGATTCGAAATTCATTTTCCTTTTAAAGAATAATAATCATTTCCTTTTACTCACCCCCATCCCATTTTTAGGGGCAGCATTCTTATCTATTGAAACAAACCACCTCAATAAACCCTAAAAATGGAAAATAATGGCAACTATCTGTTTTTATTTCTCATTGTTTGACAGGAAAACAGGTCTTAGCTAGGCAACCTTGTTCAGAGCCCCTTAAACAGCAGCAGTCAGTTGGTCATGACCATTGGAGCCTCATAAAGGCTTTCTCACACACACAGCTATTGGCTGGGACCTTAGCTGGGGCTTCTAGACAGAACACCTTTAAGTACCTAGGCTTTCTTCATAGCACACTGGCTTGATGCCAAGGCAGGTATTCCAACACAGGTACAGAAGCTGTGCTGCCCAAATGACCTAGTCTCTGAAGTTACACAGCATCATTTCACCAAGGAGTCACAAAAGAGCACCCTGCTAAAAGGTGAGGGAGGGAAAGGGAAGTTGAGGGTGAGGAATAAAGCAGGTGGGGGAATTGACTCACCTCTGGATAAGGAGAGTGGCAGGAACATGTGGAATGGGAAGTATAGCTACTGCTATCTTTGGAAAATAAGGTCTTCCACAAGTAGTTACATAATCAACTACTAATTTTTTGCAAATGGATAGAGAATTAAAGATTTCAGTTTAGAAACCAGTGTCCATTCTGCGTGAGCCAAACTTATGCAGGTGTCACTAACGGATGCAGCAACATGCACAGCTCTTCGCTTTATGTGTTTTGTCTGAGTGTTTCCTGACCACTTCCTTTAAGTTACATGAAAGCAGTGAAAAAGGAGAGGAAAAAGGCTCGCTCTTTTATAAACTGTTTACCTGATCTCTGAACGATTGGCTGTGATCATATCTTCAGTGAGTTGGAGCTATTTCTTTACTTGCTGTGTGACTTTGACAACTGACTTCCCTGGTTAAATTGTCCACAAGTTCTCTTTGAACTCTTATGCTCTAGAATTCTAACTCTCACATTTGCAGGTCTGAAGTTCTATTTTCATCTGCTAAATAAACATCTTTAATGGTATCACCAGCAATTATCCCAATGAATGTGCATGTTTGTTTTTCTATTTTGAACGCCATGGAAAACCATAAAATCAACTCCTATTACATGTTCCCTCTTCACAAATAAGATAAAGGAATTATGCTTTCCCTTGGAGTAGAATTTATCTAAATTACACATATTATTTTTCCTCTTCCTTTTATTCTAGAATAGCCTTTCAAGCTTCAGAAGTTTTCCCATGAAAATAATAATACTGTTCAGACAACGTGTCCTTACTAGGCGTGTTGATAACATCTTTCTCCATCCAAACATGAATCTGCAGTATCATGATGAAATGAAAAGTCTGGATTGTGTCAGACGCATGGGACTTATTTGGGAAACTAGCCTGTAGGACTTCCACAACACAGCAGTAACACTGTAGGTTTACAAACAAACGTGAGACCCAAATCTCTGAAACAACCACTAACCCTACCTAAACCAGTGCCCACAGCAGTGGTTAGCAGTGGCCTCTAATGTCACTCATCAGTAATCTTTTATTACTTGGTATAGTCACTCTGAATAAAATATTTGGGGAAGTATAGAGAAGATCTTCTCTTTCCCTATCATTTACAACTTTCAGTGTTTAATTTACACTTTTCTGCATCTCCAAAGAGTATTTCTCTATCCTCCCAACCAAGTGAATTACTCTCTCTCTCTGTTAACAAGGTGATTTTTTTCCTACTCCTACAATTTTCTCTCTCCCATTTTGACCTTAAAATCAATATGTCCTTCACTCATCTTTACACAGTGAACTATTCCCTCTAACACATTTTCATGTTTACTCCTATGTCTAAATCCAAATTGCAATCATAGATCAATTCTCTATGTGTACCTCAGCTTATATGCATGGCTCTACTTACAAGCACATGTGCTAACACCCAACTAGATGGCAGGGAAATCTTGCTTGTCTTCCCCACCTTCATTCAGGGTTTTTGCTAGTCCTAGCAGCAGTCTGAACTGCGCCTTCAAACGGACTTTTGGGAGCCAGGCCATGCATGGCTGAGGAGCCCGCCAGCACGGGTCTCTGGAAGCTGCTGGCCCAGGCCAAGAGCGCTGCAGGAGCGGGGCCAGAAGACAGTGGGAATGGGCTCTGAAGGCTTTCCTCCTCTGGGCCACCGTGGCTCATGCTTCCGAGGGAGACAGGCAAGGGACTGACTGGCATTTCTCTCCATGCTCGTGTGTCAGCGCTCCATGGAAGCACCACCTTTCTGAAGACGGCTTACAGCCGACCTAGGGGACAAAAGTGGCCCACGCTGAAAATTCCACTGTGCTCATCAGAGCCTGCCATCCAAATTAGCATTTGGAAAGTGGCTGTGCCCAACACCAAATCAGTGAATTCTGTGTACTTAATGATCTCACGCAGATATCGGGCGACAGAAAGGAGGAATGTGGCCGCTCCAACGCTAGCAATGTGCCCTGTGCTGTTGAGGGAGGCCACCCCCCAGAGCAGACCAAGCCTGCAGAGTCTCACGGAAGGTAATTTAGACAGCCAGGTCCACCGCTGCAGCCCTGAGGCTGTGTTTGCCTTTGCTGGAAGAAAATACTTATTAAGCAGCCCGTTAGGGAAAATATAGAGTTTCCTCTCTTCTTACCTACACCTTAAAGCAAAAATGCTATTTTTAACATATAGAAAAAAAGCCTGACAATTCATAAAATTCAGCATAGTTCTCATGCTTCTTTTCTGCCATTCCTCAAAACTAATCTTTTCTTTCAATGGCCAATAAGAATACATCAGTGGAACTGGGTTAAAATTGTATTCTTAAAATGTGAAGAGAATACTTATGGTGTGAGAATATTCTGTCAAAAAGAAAGGAAATATACGTGATTTCCCAAAAACATGCTTAAAAACAAAGAAAGAAAATTCAAGGAAAGAGTTTATATATATATGTGTGTGTACATATATGTATACGCTGATTCTAATTAAAATCAAAGCATGTTGGAATAGACTGATAGGTCTAGCTGAGAGATTTCTTTTTCTTGTCATTAGTTGCCTAGTAAAAGGGAAATATTTGAAAGGCATTTAGGAGCCTTGGGTATTAGCTATACTACATAATTGCCTCTTCTCATATAAAACAAAACACTGTATTACCAACATATTTGTCCAAGGGTATGTGTGTGTGTACATGTAAATATGTATATATTTATATGAAGGAGTGTCCAGAAAAAGTCCAGCCATTCAGCCATTGCTAGTATAATGAGAACGGTTTACCTGACATCAATGTAACCTGGTAGCCAAGGAGATTGGACTGAAATACGCATGTGTGAACAATGATGACTTCACTGTACCCGTCAGTGGGGGCAGTAACCCCGTTGAGTGAGCATGTGTACTGTGTGGCCATCACATTCAAAATGACTGAGTGAGTAGAGCAATGAATCTGCCTCAGATTTTGCATTAAGCTTTAACATTCCTCTGTGGAAACTATTTGGATGATTCAGAAGGGTTTCAGGGATGATACAATGAGTGATTGGCCGTTTCATCACAACAACGTGCCCACTCATGCATCAGGTCTGGTGTAGAGGTTTTTGGTGAAACATCAAATCACCCAGATGACTCAACCCTGCTACCTCTCTGCTTTGGTGCCCTGTGACCTCTGGCTTTTCCCAAAACTAATGTCACTTTTGAAAGGGAAGAGATTTCAGACTGTTGATGAGAATCAGGAAAAATGACAGAGCAGCTGATGGTGACTGGGAGAACCGTGTGAGGTTCCAAGGTGCCTACTTTGAAGGGGATTGAGGCATTGTTGTCCTATGTACAATGTTTCTTATATCCTGTATCTTTTTTAAATAAATACCCCTACTTTTCATAGTACATGGCTTGATACTTTGTGGACAGGCTATATATATAAATTTTAAAATAATTTATAATTAAATAATATATAATTTTAAAGTAATTGAATTAAAATTCTAATGTATCTAATGTGACCAAAATGTCAAAAAACAAATATGTTGTTGATATGGTGTTAAAGGTGGGGAACCAGGCTTTTGGCATCACCTCTTTGGCAACTCTGGGGTGTTTCAGTAGTGGAACAGTATACTGTACTGCCCCTGCCCCCCCGCACCACCCCCCCACACCCTCCCCCTGGTCTAACCTGTGCTGTGAACTAAATGAATGCTTTGTTCCTCAGAACTGCAGGTCTGGCCTTGGAGTTAGCAGAAGAGAGGTAGCTGCGCTCATGGCTGAGCATACACAAACCAGTTATGCTTGTGGTGGGTAGGAAGGCAGAGTATTAATTCATAAATCATAAGTAGTCCCTATAGCACTTCTCTTTCTAGTACGAAGAACACTTTGTGTGAACTTTAACATTAAATGATAAAGTACGGTATAAAATTTACTTTTAAAATGTCAAAATTACCAAAATTTGTGTTCATGAATGGGTCTGCATATTTCTATTTGGCTAAAAAATACTTCCTAGTGGATGTCTCAACAGTCTATATTAGGATAGTGGTTAGAGAACTTCTTATAAGAAGCAGTTACACCAGAATGACACTCCTGACCACTGAGAATTTGAATTGAAATTGACAAATTTTTTTGAATACAATTTATTAATTAACTATGTCCTAGACTATGTCTCCAAAATGATGTCACATCACTTTTTAAGCTCCAAAAGTTTTGCCTTATTATCATGTAGTATCAGCCTCTTTGGAGGGCCCAGCTGTTCATTGTTAGAGCCTCCAGAGGGAGGCTGGGCATGAAGTCAAAATTAGCCTGTCAGCTGCAACCATGTTCAATGTCTTCCATCCTGTTCTTTCTTTAATTTAAAATTTATTTTTCAATTACAGTTTACATTCCGTATTATTTTAGATTAGTTTTAAGGTTACAGTATTGTCACTAGACAATCATATACTTTACAAAATGTTCCCCACATCTTGTTCTTTATCTCCAGCTCCCATTTATCCATTATCTTTTGGCCATGAATCTCCATTGTTCAGTGTGCCCACTATAAGCATTCCATTATAAATATCAGTATCAAAGTTGTGTCTCTTGAAGTTTCCAGAGATGCCAATCCTTGGTTGTCAGAGTAATCTGGGTTCTGAGAAGACTGTGGAAAGTGATGTGCCCTCCTACTGTCACCTTTCCATCAGCTCAGATATAGCTCCCTCAAAAACCATTTCTCCCCAATGCCATTTTTTTTCCCTCTAAAGAAAATGTTTTTCTTCCTAAAGCCACAAAATCACTGCACGCTCCAATTCAGCTGTGGGCTTTCCCATACCTATGCCTAAACAAAACAAAACAATACAACCCCTTTCACAACAAAAATTTTGTAATTGTAATATCTAAAATAAATGGATAAACAAGAGCTTTCCTGTTGTCTAGCTCTTATACATAGAAAGAGATGGAAGTTTTGAAATGACAGGGTCTTAGGGTGTCTGGGTTTTTTTGCTTTTGATTTTCATTTTGTACCTACCTGCCCCCACCCCCAACAAGATTTTTTGTTCAATTAAAGCTTCTTACAAGGTACCATGTATTCCTCAGCAGTCTCTGATAACACCTGGTCTTAAATGAAGACCTAAATTCCGCAACGATGATCATGGATCCTCAAGTGATGGATCCTTCCAAAGGCCTACTCTAGAAATCATAGCCCTAATGCATACAAAGCATCATACCAGATGCTTTGGAACATTCAAAGATACCTATTCTCCATGGGCTTATAGCTTGAAAGAAAAGGAAGACAGAGGACAGAGAGAGAGAGAGAGAGAGAGAGAGACAGAGAGACAGAGAGACAGAGATGATGGAGAATACAATTTCAAGATACATGTAAATAACCAGATTATCTAAGGGAAGAAGAGCACATCTTTGAGTTTTTAAGAAGAATTCTTAGAAAAGCCTAGTTTTGACCTAGGCATTGAAAATTGAATGGTGCATTAACAGGCAGCTATTAAGGGGTAGGGCATTGCAGGCAGCCCTGAGGTAACTCTGTAGACAAAGGCATGGACATGAGGGTGAGGAAGAAATATTGTGAAAATTAAAGGTGGTTAACTGGGATAATCAAATTATTGAGACACCTGAGCAACTGGCTAAGATGTTTGAACTTTATTCTCACATAAGTGATTGGATGTTAAAGTTTTGAAGCAGAAGAATAATATGATCGGATTTGGGTTTTAAGAAAAATATAAAACCTATGAGTTTAAGTAGGGATTGATAAAGCAGAGACAATGGAACAGGGGAAATTTATGATCATTTATTCCAATATTTAAAACAAGTGATACACACCAAAGACACACAGTCTATTGGGATTGCCACATGACACCCAAAAATAATGACTAATAGGAAATGTGTACTGGTCCCTGCTTAGCTCAAGATCAAATATCAATTTCTTTGCTTCTTAGAAAGAAAGCAAAGGTGAATGTTGTGTTGAACTACATAAAGTTAAATGAACCCCATCTAGAAACAAAATGCTTTGTTTTAAGTAGTTTTCCCTAGATAGTCTCATTGTTTATATAACACTGATAATCATAAATTGTGCTTGCATGGTTTAGCATGGACTTGTCTTTTTATACTATTATCTTGTAGCATATTGAGGCAGTCTGGAAATATTTTCAAAATGGTTTTATCTTAGAATACTAGAAATATGCCTGATGGCCATGAACTATGAGAACAGCTTAAAAAAATTGCAAATGAAATGCATATTATTATTTGCAGACACAATCAGAGTAGTCACTGTAATTAAGCTATCAGTCTTACGTTGAGCTACTTGCTCTCCCTGGTGACTTCACAACACAACTAAGTCAGAAGGAGGATACCGTCAGTAAAGTGAAAACTCCCTTCACCTAAAACCACAACCACTAAGAGTGGGGTTGCAGGAAGGGAGAGTAGCCCATTTACACAGAAAGGAAAGTTTCACTGCCTTAACAAATTATCAGGGCTCTACATAACTTCAGAAAGTTTAGTTCTAAAACCTCTTCACCGTAATAGTCACTGGACATAATCGATAAATGTTGCCTGATGATTAATGCAAGCAATGTACACTAGCAGTCAAATAGCTCAAGAAGTTGAAAACAGTAAATGTATTCTCTTAAAATTTTGATATTAGTCCTCAGGGTTTTACTTGTGTTCTTACAGTTTTTTCACAGGAAATAAATACTTGGGTGTGTGAGTATTTTCAGTTACAGCTGACATACAATATTATGTTTCAGATGCACAACATAGTGATAAGACATTTATGTAGCTTTTGAAGTGATCACCCCAGTCAGTCCAGTATCCACCTGACACTGTACATAGTTATCACAACATTATTGACTATGCTGTACTTTATATCCCCATGACTGTCTTTTATAACTAGAAGTTTGTACTTCTTGGTCCTTTCACCTTTTTCACTCATTCCCTTAACTCCCCTCCCATCTGTCAATCATTAATTTGTTCTCCGTATCTATGAGTCTGTTTCCAGTCTGTTTTTTCACTTACTTTGTTTTTTAGATTCTACAAATAAGTTAAGTGAAATCATATACAGCTACAATGTTGTGTTACTAATACCTTTGTATAGCATAAGCTTTTTCTAATTGAAAGAAAAACTTTATAGCAGAGGTCAGCAAACTATAGTCCATGGACCAAATTTGGTCTACTGCCTATTTACGTAAGGCCTACAAGCTAAGAACAGATTTAATGTTTTTTAAATGGTTGGTTAAAAAAAAAAATCAAAAGAAGAATATTTTATGGCATGTAAAAATAATACAAAATTCAAATTGCAGGGTCCATAAATGATTATTGGAACATAATCACACCATTCATTTACGTGACTGCTTTTAAGCTACGGCAGAGTCGAATAGTAGGAACACAGACCCTATGACCTGCAAAGGCAACAATATTTACCATGTGCTCCTTTACAGAAAACGTTAGCCAAACTCTGGTTTACAGCCTTCCTAGAACAAGAAATCAAGAGTCATTCTTTTTTAAGCCAAGGGTTTTTTAAAAAAATCAGAGCTATCTAACAAGACGGCAAAAGTTTTCTCCACAAGGGTTGGGTTTGTGTGACAGCAATACCAATGTTCTCACTCGGGCCGTTGAAAGCATGTGATTTTAAACTATAAGGGAAAATGTGGGTGAGCCAGTAAAATAATACATGAAAGGACACAGTGTAGGCCTGAGATCCCTGCTTGGCTTGAGAAAACAAAGTGAGTTACAGAACGTGTGCCTGTTTGCATTTCTTTCTGGCAGGCATGTAAAACCAGACTATTTATAGCGAGTCCGGCAACGGCTAAATGCACGTTAGCTACAGAACTACCTTAGAAAATAACGAGAACTGTTCTTTGGGGGAGAGAAGGAGGAGGAAAAGCTACCTTAAATGAACCAGAATAGAAAAAAGTCAAAGAAAAAGAAGAATGTGAGACACTTTTTGAAAACATGAGAGGGCATGGATAACACTCTGACTTGAAAAGTCTACTTTTAACCAATGCTGAGCAGTTCACTGTCCCTCTCGAGTTCACTGGGCACATCCATGGGGCGTCTCCAGGTTCAACCCTCTAATCTGTACATTTCTGTACATATAACTAGTGTTCCCAGGGCCTTGTTCAAGGCATTTGTCTGACAGACTGAGCTCACTCTGTTCGGACAATGACCAATTAACAATCCTAGCTCCATTTACAGTCCCTGCCAACATAAAACAGAGGAGGAGAAACAAACAGTCTTGTGAGGTGTCTGTTCTTATTCTCTAGTCCCTGCAGATCAAGAAAACAGAACCAGTCTAAATGATTTTAGGCTTCCACGGCAGCTTGTGGTATTTACTGCCATCACAGTACAAAGCAAATGAGCAAATCAAACTGCTACTGTTGTGAAAAGAGAGCCAGAGCTCAGAGGGAGCCGTGTGCCGTCCTCGCACGTGACGCAGTCTCGCTTGGGTTCCTAGAGCCCCGAGGATGTACCAATTTGAGCATATTTTAATGTACGTCACTAGGGTTCATCTTTTCCTTTTAAGTCAAAGGACCAGCTCCGTGCATCAGGACTCAGGCCCCCAGATGTCTAAACAAGGTCTCAGTGCAGTAGAGCTGGCGTTAGAGAATCAGAACATGCCGCTTTCAGGGACAACTGTTGCTTTGGGGCCAGCATCACATTATTGCTTCCTTGGCCTGGCCATGGGCTGTGTCACTACCTTAGCTTTGTGGTTTTATCTGGCTTTGATTTGATTGCCCCAATTTATTTCTTCGGTTCATTGAATTTGAGCAGCTGCTCCAAGATTCACTCAGCCTTTTCTTCCTCTCAGCCATCCTCGCATACAGCTCCCAAGTATTGGAAAAAAGAAGCATTTTCCTTTCGCTAAAACAAGTAAATTGTTCCTAACTAACTGGGTGGGTTTAATCTGATAGGGATGCTTTTCACATCTACACTTTCCCTGGGTTGATTCTACCATTATTCTGAGGTCTGGCTGTAGTTCTTGCGGCTGTTTCCAGTAATTGAACAAGCAACAGACTATAATTTAGCAATTGGCTTTTAGCTGTGGGTTAACTTTTCTCCAAGTGTAATCTCTCAAAGTCTTCATTTTTCACTCATACGCTAAGTTAGAGCCTTCACTTAAAGTCATAATTTTGTTGTGCAAACCAGTAATATTTTAGCCATGTTAGAAAATTGGCAATTACTACCTAAAATGCAATGAAGATGACAAAGAAAGCAATAATGGGCGATGAAATAAGTGCTAGAGGTTGGCAATCAAGGGAAAGTACCAAGAACACCATTTGTGTCTAACATTTTCAGAAGTGTAAGTCCTAAGAATAGAGAGGAAGATTCTGTATCTATTAGGAACATTATATCACATGTAAAATTATAGAGTGTTAGAAAGTGTATCAATTTTATTTTAGAAACACAACATGTAGAATAGAGATTTTAAAAATTACCCCTTATTTGATTGCATCGTAAACTCCAAAATTATCTAGAATTCATCATTTTAGCAAAATGTTTAATACTGTGTTGATGGCTAAGAATGAAATTACCTCTTTGTAGCTATAGGAAATACAAGATATTCAAAGAGTCATTACAAATCATTTCAACTAATCAATTGGAAGTGGCCGACCATGCGAGTGGGTGGCTGTTCCAACAATATAGATACAATATAAAATGCATGTTAAGCAGGTTTTTAAAATTGTGACAACTGACATATAAGCAAGAACGTTTCACTTAAATGTGGAATCTAAAGAACAAAATAAATAAACAAACAAAATTGAAATAAACTCCTAGACACAAAGAGCAGGGTGGTGGTTGCCAGAGGGGAGGGAGACTGGGAGAAAGAAATGAAGGGATTAAGAAGTAAAAATTGGTAGTTAACGAAATAGTTACAGTGATGTCAGTAAAGCATATGGAATATAGTCAATTATATTGTGATACCTGTGTATGGTGTGAGTTGGGGTACTGGCAACATCGAGGGGAACACTTTACGATTGTCCAGTCTATAAGCTGTATTCCTGAAACCAATACAAAATACAATCGAAAAGAAGAAAACACAAACGCACACTGGATTTGGGATAAAAGGGCCTGTATGATTTTGCACAAGTCATTTAAATTTCCCAAATCTTAGTTTTCTTGGCTTTAAAAAGCAGGGTTAGAAATACTGGCACCTCCACAGAGTTTGAGAAAATGAGGTAAATATGTGCGATATGGTTACATAAGCTTAATTTGTACATAGGGGAGCGAATACAAGTAAGTAACCTTGGCTTGATAGACTTCTCTGATGCCAGCACTACTGATAATTGGTAATAATTTTTATTTCTTGAGCATCTGCTAAATAATAGGCCCTCTACTAAAGGCTCATAGTACACTTTCTCTAATCTTTATAACAACCCTGGGAAGTTCGGTGTTGTTATTATTACTCTGACTATAGGACACTTTTTCTAGGAATTCCATTTCTATTTGCTATTCATGCATAGTTCCTTTATCTGCTATTCTGGAGATACAGGCCTCAATACTGAACTATTCTCATCCTTTAAAAACTGGCTTCTGCCTCACTTGTACCTACGTGTAGACCTAAGACCCTCTTTGCTTCTTTGGTGGCAATTTTTACCTTCTGTAGGAGTTTAAACAATATCACAGGTAAACAATGTAAGGTACATAAGGATTTGGGGGAAGGTGGGAGAAAGAAGAAATCTTCTGATCTTACACACATGACATAAAAACAGCGATCTGGGGGAAAAGGATAAAAAATAACATTAGAATTGTGGGCCTAGGACTGAAAGATCTTAATGATGCTGTTCGTTTAAAGGGAAACAAACTACCCCTTTAAAAACCTCTCTTCTAGTGTATTTTTTATTTGTTTTAGAATTGTGAGAGCAAGCACTTTCCTAGATGCTTTGCAGAGTTAATTCTATGATTTCCTAGGTGAAAGAGACATCTCGATGAATGACAGTGGAGGGATGGAGCTAAATGAATGAGAGATAATGAAAAGCTCCTATTGTGTTGCCAGAGCAGAGTTGAAGCCACAGGCTCTCTGAGCTGATACTGGCTCAGGGGGTCACTTGAGTCCCCACCTCATGCTGCCGACTTTGTTATGGAACCAAGAAGAGCATGTTTTGCTTTAGATTAAAACTCTTATGGGATTCCCCCCTCCAAAGAATAATAAATTGTCAGTCTTCAAGAGACATGATGAAATATATGGGAAAAATAGTAAGTAGGTGAATGAGAAAACGAATCCCAGAACAAACACCCTTATTATCACACTGATAAATCACAGAAAAAATTTTGGCATAGTTCTACTAAGCCTAAATATTGTTACAACAATCATCGAGCCATTACTTAAGTAAACTAGGCTCATTATGATATCTATGGTCCCTCAATAAAAAAAAATATATATATATAAAATATATGTATAAAAATAAATCAATAAAAATATATAAAATATCTGTATCTATGAGTTATATTTTGTGAACTCTGTTATCTTTATAATGACTATTAATATTATATATTAAAACATTTTATTTGACCTAAAAGTTCATTTTACTTCTGATTAAAAAAATGAAAACATTTTTATGGACTCTTAAAAGTATGGTGAACCCTGGGTACTGTGCCTGCTCTGCATGATGGGTAAGTCTGTCCTGATATAATTTACCTTTTTAGCGATGAATTTCTATAACTATGCTCATAAATGAGAATGGTCTCCTTTTTAAATTAAGCTTTTTTTAAAAATCACATTGCTTTTGTCATAGTTAAGTCTTAAAAATTTTTTTTCTTCATTTCATCATGCTAAAAATGCAACTGTACATTCTGCTTTGAAATATACTAGGCCTTCTCTCTGGACTAAGAGTTTTTAAAGCTCTGAAGACACAGGAAAATAATATGTGTACTCTATATGATATAAGTTCAGTATAGATTTTTTTTTTAAGAGAGAGAGAAAAAAAATCTGTGTGAGAGAGAAATACCAATTGGTTACCTCTCATATGTTCCCTGACTCAGGGTTAAACCCACAACCTAGGCATGTTCTCTGACCAGGGATCAAACCTACAACTTTTGGTTTACAGATGACACTCCAACCAACTGAGCCACACCAGCCAGGGTGAGTTCAATATAAATCTTTTAAATCTGCTCCATTAATTGTGCTGTTTAGGGGCTATGTGTCTGCAGTGCTTATTTTTTGTCACATTAATTCATCGAATATTAAGGGAAATGTGTTAAAAATCTCTCCAGTTCTGTATTTTTAAAATATTTCCTTTTATTAGTTAGTGTTATTTTTCCTTCTATATCTCACTGGGATGTATTCAGTTCATTATTCTTCATTAAAATTTCATCTACATAATGATTTGGAATCTTTGTCAAAGTAACATAATCACTTTAGTCCCACAGCTAACATTTTTTATCCTGCATTTTTGCCTGATATTAACCCTGCTGTTTTTCTTGCTTTTGCTTTATGCACTGACTATCCTTATATTCCATTTTTTATATCACTTTTGTATATTTCACATGCATAACCTATGAGTGGATATTGTTTTTGACTCACTATGAGTGGTCCTTTTTGATTCTTTGTTTTTTTATTAGAAATATTTAACTGACATATTTTTCTTAAAACAAATATTAAAACTTCATTCTATTACTTAGTTCTAAACTATCTGGGTTGGGTTTTTGTATTTTGTTTTGTTTTGTTTTTGCTTTGTTTCCAGGAAATTCATTATCTTTATTCTTTTGATACTGAGACTATTCTTTTTTGTTCCTTTGTTTTGATCAATCCTACAATTTTGAAACAATGTACTTTATTTTTTATTTTGCTGATATTTAACCTTGCATCTTGTAAAAGTAGCTTTAACCCCTTTTATCTATTATTAGACATAAAAATAAAATATCTTTTGAATACTTGAAACAAATATGTTTAAAACATTTTTATTTCTTCTTATTCTTGAATTTTTAGTCTTTATTAATGCAGTTATTTCAAATACAGAATATTATCATTTTTATTACTATTATGTTTACATTAAGAACTTCTCTTTAACGTTTACCTTTAGTTTTTTTCATTTTTAAGTTATTTTTTAATTTTCAATTACAATTGACATATATTATTATATTAGTTTCTGTTATACACCTTAGTGATTAGACATTACATACCTTACTAAGTGATCATCCTGATAAATCATGTACCCATCTGACAACATACATACTTATTAGAATATTACTGTCTATATTCCCTACGCTGTACTTTACATTCCAATGACTATTCTGTAACAATCAATTTGTACTTCTTAATCCCTTCAACCTTTTCACCTGTCTGCCCAATGCTCCCTCCCATCTAGCAACCATCAAAATATCTCTCTATCTATATGTCTGTTTCTGTTTCACTTATTCATTTATTTTGTTTTTTAGATTAAATTGTTGATAGATATGCATTTATTGTCATTTATTGTTCAATTTTTTTCTCTTTTCTTCTTCTTCTTCTTCTTAATGGAGATTGTTTAACATTTCATATAATATTGGTTTGGTAGTGATGAATGCATTTAGCTTTTTCTTGGCTGGAAAGCTCTTTATCTGTCTTTCAATTCTAAATGACAGCTTTGCTGGGTAGAGTAATCTTGGTTGTAGGTCCTCCCTTTTCATCATTTTGAATATTTGAAATTTTTTTCTAATCTCTTCTGGCCTGCAGAGTTTCTGTTGAGAAATCATCTGACAGTCTTAAGGGCATGCACTTGTCAGTAACTAACTGCTTTTCTCTTGGTGCTTCTAAGGTTTTCTTTGTCTTTAACCTTTGGCATTTTAATTATGATGAGTCTTGGTGTGGATTTCTTTGGGTTCACCTTGTTTGGGACTCTTTGCACTTCCTGGACTTATATGTCATTTCCTTCACCAGGTTAGGGAAGTTTTCTGCCATTATTTTTTTCAAATAGGTTTTCAATTTCTTGCTCTTCCTCTTCTTCCTCCAGAACCTCCTTGATGTGAATTCTGGTATCCTTGATGTTGTCCTAGAGGCTTGTACTATCTTCCTTTTCCTGGATCCTTTTTCTTTCTGCTGTTATGATTGGGTGTTTTTGACTTCCTTGTATTCCAAATTGTGAATTTGATTCTTGTCTTCATCTACTCTACTGTCGATTCCCTGTAAATTATTCTTCATTTCAGTTAGTGTATCCTTCATTTCTAACTGGTCCTTTATTATGTGGTTGAGGTTTTCACTATGTCCCCTGAACATCCCTATAAACACTGTTTCAGACTATGCATGTAGTAGGTTGCTTGTCTTCATTTTGTTTAGTACTTTTTCTAGAGTTTTGCTCTGTTCTTTCATTTAAGACATGTTTCTTTGTCTCTTCATTTTGGCAGCCTCCCTGTATTTTCTCTATGTACCTACATCTCCCAGGTTTGGTAGAGTGGCCTAATGTAGTAGGTGTTCTATAAGGTCCAGTGGCACAGCCTCTTTGATTTCCCAAGCTGGGCACATGAGGTATGCCCCACATGTGGGCTGAGTACATCCTCCTATTGTAGCTGAGCCTTGACTGTTCTAGACACAGCAATGGGAGGAATTTACCCCCAGGCTGATCATCTGTAAGGACTGCCTATGGCCACCAACCTCCAACCACCATGGAGGATCAGCTGTGCAGGGGCACACCCCACAGAGCAGGACTGACTTCAGTGGGTTTCTGGTGCCTGCTGAGTCTGTTCCTAGGGTATGTCACTTGTTGAGGTGGTTGATTGATGATGCTTCGATGTTGTCTGAAGCTGTCCACTGGGTATGCTACATTGGAGCCTCCCAGAAACTGCAGACCAAAGTCAGCTATCTCCTGTGTTCTGCCTGAGGTTACCTGGCATGAGCTACAAAGCAGTCTGCAGATGGCTGCTACTTGTGCTGGGCATAGAGGTGCCCAGGAGAGGACAAGTTGTGAACCAAGGCCAGCTGCTGCTAGTGTCAGGCCTGAGGCCACTTAGCTAGAGGT
>PVJD01014084.1:0-30749 GCA_004026545.1 Mormoops blainvillei | reverse complement strand
CGGGCTAAGTCCCTAGTCCCGGCACTGCGGCCGCGGGCTTTCCCGGCTCGCCCGCAGCTTGCAGGCCACTCGCGCGCCTCGCGGCAGAGCCGACTCGGGCCCTGGAGAAGAGAAGCGTCATGGCAGGAGGAGCTGACCTGCTCCATCTGTCTAGAGTATGTCCAGGATCCGGTGTCCATAGAGTGCGGCCACAGCTTCTGCCGTCGCTGCCTGCGCCACAGCTCGGAACAGGGCCGCGGCCAGTTCCCCTGCACGACTGTCGGCTGCCGTCGTCGTCCTCCGCACTGCGGCCCGACTGGGCCCTGGCAGGGCGCGCGGAGAAGGCCGGCCGGCAGGCGGAGAAGGCCCGGCTCGTGGTGAGGGCGCGGCGCCGGCTCCAGGCTCCCGAGACCTACGGCCTGTGCGACCTCCACGGGGGGCCCCTGCGGCTCCTCCGCAAGGACGACCAGCGGCCTGCGTGCTTCGTGTGTAGGGAGTCCCAGGAGCACGAGGCCCACACCAGGGCACCCGTCGACGGCGCCTTCCGGAGCTACCCGGTGAGCTGGCCGTTAGGTGGCTGCCGGTATTGCCCGGGAATGTTGACCTAGTTTACTTAACTTTCATAAAAGCCCCATGAAGTGGCTGCTAGTCCCATTGGAAGCATGAAACCCCCTAGAGGCTCAAAAACGTTGTGCTACACGGATATTAGCGCAGACCTTAAAACTGGGAGAGGGCTGGGGCGGTGCAAGGCTCATCATCACGGAGGAACTTTCGAGGAACTGGCCCTGGGGAGCTTCTAGTCTAAGACAAACACACTGAGACGGTGTTTGTATACCAGGGCTGTCCATTATAAACACAGGGCAAACCACATGTGTAATTAAACATTTTTTATAGTGGTAATAAGAACAGGTGGTATTAATTTGTAATACTATATTTTATTTAACTTAATTATCCAAAATACTGTTTAACATTGTTATGAAAGATTATAGTGAGATAGTTTCATTTTTTTCATAGTAGGTCTTTAAAATCTGTTTCTTCTTCATTTATAGCATATATCGACTGAACTATCCACACTTCAGGGGCTCATGTGGTAATTGGATATTGTATTGGACAGTGCAGGTCTGTCCTATAGGTGTCATTGACAACTGATAATTTGGGAAAAGCCTGGTGTGGAGTGATGAGGCTGGATTTTAATAGCTTCCTTCATCAGTTGGGAAAATCACTTAATGTTCGAACTGTGGATTATTTGACCTATCTCATGCATTAGTTAAGATTCAGTTGAATAAATCAGTTTATCCTGCTCTGCTCCAGCCACACTGGCCTTCTTGCTTTCGTTTCAAGGCTGTTCTCTTTCTCTACCCACACCTTCTGTCCTTTAGTTCTTGCTTGCTTTTAGCTTGAAGACCTTCCTGGACCATCCTTTCCCAGGTAGCCCTACTCCCTTCCATTACTGACAGTGTAACTCCAATGGTCTCCGACAGAATTGGTATCTAGTAAGTACTGGTTGAATGCACTCATTTAATGATACAAGTTAAGGTGTTTTGTAAACTATAAAATGCTGTATAGTTTTATCAGCCAGCTACAAACAGGAAACAGATGTAAAACTGGACAATGAAGTATACATTAATTCCTTCATTCAATAACATGTATATCAATACATGTTATATCAATACAGTAAACATCAGTTTACTGTATGCCAGGCATTGCTCTAGAATCTGGACATAGACAAATGAAGTATACATTAATTCCTTCATTCAATAACATGTATATCAATACATGTTATATCAATACAGTAAACATCAGTTTACTGTATGCCAGGCATTGCTCTAGAATCTGGACATAGACAAATGAGAAAGACATGGGCCTTGTCTTGTAGGGGACATAAGCATGTACACAAATAATTTCAGTGTGTGAGAGTTACCCAGGTTTCTCCCAAGTACACAGAAAGTCTTGGGTCAGAGTGATCAGTGAGGAGTGAGGAATGGCTTCACAGAGGCGTTAAAAATGAGTTCAGCCTTGAAGGATGAATACAGCAAGGAAAGGGAGAGGATATCCAAGCTAAGGGAACAGCATATTCAGTGTGGCAGTGTGGAATAGCATGTGGTATGTAAAAGGACTGGAGGTTGCTTGGAACTTCTGCAGTGTAGAACATGGGAGGAAGGATGGTGGGAATTGAGATTGAAGAGAGAGTCAAGGGCCATGTCATGAAGGATCCTGTTCACAGCTTTCTCTTTGAGGCAGTAGGGAGTCACTGAGGGATTGATTTAAAGGTAGGGAATGACACCATCAGTTTTTCGTTTTAGAAAGATCACTTTGGTGTCTATGTGGATTGAGAAGACCAGTTAGACTGCTGTTGTACCATTTCAAGCAGGAGGCAGTAAGGGTCTGAATTTGTGCAGAACTGGGATGATGGAGAAGAGGGGATGGATTCATTATGAGCTGGAGTTGAATGACTTGGTGACTAATTGGACTTGGTAGGTGAGGGAGAGAGAGGAGTCTAGGATGTCAGTCCAGGTTTCTAGTACTCATTTTGGGACATGTTGAGTGTGAAATAACTGACAGGAAGTCCAAGGAAGAAGGACAGGAGGCAGAAGGCATCAGAGGCTCGAAACACTATTTTAGAATTGTCAGTATATCCTTGAAATCATAGAGGAAGTAAGCAGGTGGGATTCCCCATGGGAGCCATACAGAGGGTAAGCAAAAGGGGACATAAAGAGCAGCTGCAGAAATATCAGTACTGAGTAGCAAACAAAAAAAGATTGAACCCTGGCTGGTGTAGATCAGTGGATTGAGCGCTGGCCTGCAAACCAAAGTGTTGCCAGTTCAATTCCCCAGTCAGGGCACATGCCTGGGTTGTGGGCCAGGTAAGGGGCGCATGAGAGGCAACCACATTGATGTTTCTCTCCTTCTCTCTTCCCTTCCCCTTTCTCTAAAAACAAATAAATAAAACCTTTAAAAAAAAGAGAGATTGAAAGGACCATTAGAGAAATGGAAGGGAAAACACATTTGTGGGTGAGGGCTGAGGCAAATAAAGTGGATGGGTATGAAAGGGGAACATAGCCCTTAAACCTTAAATCTTCAGCAATAATAAGAGTAGCTCTCAGTTATTCATTATTTACATGCCATCCACAGTTCTAAGCATTTTTCACACAGTAATTCTTTAATCCTCATAGCAACCCTATTAGATGGATGTTATTATCCCCATTTTGCTGATGAGGCAACTGAGGCACAGAGATGTGAGTTCACTTGCCCAAGGTTACAGAGGTAGGAAGTAGGAAAGTTTAAATCGAGGTCCTCTAACTCCCAGTCCATTGCACTATTCACTATGCCACATCTGATCTAGCCAATAAGATTTTTGAAAGAGGTGGGATTTCAGGATTAAATAATATGCCCAACAGGTGGGGAGTGAGCAGGGAAGAGTAACATTAGGATGGCTGGACTATCACCAGGTTGGCTCAGTGGGTGTTTAGGAGCCAAGTCATCAGGTGGAATTCCCTGGTATGTGTTCTGCTCTGCACCCTCTGTCCCTACCTCCAGTATTTAGAAAAACACTAAGTTGCTTTTGTGTGGAGCTACTCTGTTTCCAAGCGTACCATTTCCAGCATCTACTTGGATGGGTGGGCTCTGTCTTAAAAGTTGGGAGTTCCTTAATCCCTGGAAAATAGCCCCCATCCTACGTCTACACCTCTGCCTGGCAAACGGTGTGCCAGATGATTCCTCTCAGGATTTGAGCTTCTGAGTACTGCATCCAGAGAACTTCCTTTGATGAATTCCTAGTCCACTCTCCTTGCTCTCTTTGGGCCACATTAGCACGACTTGGGAGCATTTTAAAGAAATACCCAAACCAGGCTTCCCTCCTTGCCCCCTCCCACCTTCTAGGCATTTTGATTCACTTAGTGGGGCCCTTGGCATCAGCATTATTTAAAAGTTCTCTAGGTGATTCTGATGTACATATAGGATAGAGAACCATAGACCTACATCTTAATACTTTCACAGCGGGAAATCTCAAAAATGAATCTTTTGGAACGCAAGTTGTTTTTAGGAGAGCCATTGGTGATGGAGGAGAAAAAGAGGAAACAGAAAAAGAGAAATAGCTTCATAAACTTAAGGGAGCAGATTGTTTGCACAGAAAAGGCTTCCAAGCACTGCTCTTCTTACCATCACGCTAGTGTTTAATATGCTGATTCTTGGAGCTAATCCCTCCATTGCTGTTAATTCATTCAATAAATATGTGTTGAACAGCTGTATTGTGTCAGACACTGTACTACAGCACCAGCCATAGCACTGGGAATGCAACGGTGAACAAAACAGGTAAAGACTGTTTTCATGGAGCCCATAGTGTAGTTGGGGTGGGAATGGGAGGTAGACAATAGACAGACAAGTAAATGAAATAATCACAGATTGCGATATACTGTGAAAGAAATAATGTACCATGCCACAGAAGCAACAACGTAGCTTTCTCTGAGGCGACGACATTTCAACTGAGACTTGATGGACGAGAAGGAACCTGCCATCTGAGGAAATATGGGGAGAACATTCCAGGCTGTGGTCAGCAAGTGCAAAGACGCGGAGGCTAGGAATTGGTGGACGTATTTATGGAACAAGGTCTAGGCACCTGGAGCATCATGAGTGAGGGGAAAAGCAGCATAAGATGAGTTGGGAGATGTAGGCAAAGGTGAGGTTATATTGGGCCATTATGGGTGTGTGAATTTTTCTGGTGATGTGGAAAACCAATGGAGTCCTTAAGCAGGATAGTGATGGGATCCTGATTGGTTTTTAGAAAGATTATTCTGGCTGCTTCGTGGATATTGGATGAGGAAAGGACAAGATTGGAAGTACAAAACCAGTCATAGGGTTATATCCATGGCATGGTTTTCCCTCCCCCCATGAATGTCCAGACAAGAGATGATGGTGACTTGAACTAGAGGGTGGCAGTGGGGGCAGCAAGTGGGCTGATTTGATGTCTATTTTGGAGGTACACCTACTTGCTTGGATTGAATGCAGAGGTTATAGTGACTGAAATGCACAAAATGTAAGAGCAGTGATGGCATTTAAGAGACCATCTAATACAGTTGTCTTCATCTTTGACCCAGGAAATCTGTGAGGCTGATTTCCTCAGATACATAACTAGTTTGTGAAGGTCTAGTGTGAAACTCATATCTGACTTGAAGTTTAATGTTATTTGAACTACATGATCACAAGCAGCAAATATCATCATTCTGTAAGTATATGAACTTTTATTATACTTATGGCCTTATATACAATTTTCTGCTGTTAAACGAAGAGAAAATGCTTAAAAAAAAAAAAAAGGAAGACTAACTAGCTTTGAAATGCTTGGTGTTGCCCTCCTGCCATCTCCTGGCAGTTTCTGTTATTGCACGGAAGGAGTTTCCTAAGTCCCTTAAAGGGTTCTCAGGTGTACTCTGTATACAACTGTGGCAAGATTCAGAAAGACTTACTGTATTTTGTCAGGTATAATGCATCCCCATGTATAATACACACCCACATTTTTGGCCCAAACTTTCAGGAAAAAAATCTTTTGTTTTAATTTTAAAATTTGATTATTTATTTATTTATATTTAGATACTTGTTTATTGTATTATAAAGGAAATTTAGCCTTTATTTTTGGACATATTATGGTACAAGAAATTTAATGTAACAAATAATTACAAAATACAAGAGCAGATACAAAGTATTTCAGGCACTACCCATGTACAAGGCACATCATTATTTTTCTCTCAAAAATTTGGGCAAAAAAGTGGACATTATGCACAGCAAAATATGGTAGTTAGAGCCTTGGATAATAGAACCAACCATGTAGGACAATTCATGCATACTAGAATTGTTGAAAGCCTTAAAAAGTTGAAAAATTCCATTTAAAAGATTATTTAATTTTTTTTTCATTATAAAACAAAAGTGAAAACTTAAAAAAAATCTTGGTCACATTCAAAGGAGCTATTTATCTTATTATAAGCCTCATGTATACATCAAATTTGACAGTGATCACAAAGTGGCAGTTATATAATTGAATAAAGGAATCAAATTATTTGAGATAACTTCTTAGCTTACTGAGTAGCAGGGATCACATACCTATATAAGTGAACAACTAGGGTTAATAAATAGATTTCATAATGCTAGAAAACACTATGTTAGAAAACAGCACAGGTGATTTTGTGATATGTAACAGAACTACTATATAAATCCCTTTATAACCTAATGTTATTTCCCCTAACATTTTACTGTGCAATTTTCAAACATTTATCAAAGTTGGATGAATTTTATAATAACTATGCCCACATCTAGATTCTGCCATTAACATTTCATTCTACTTGTCACCTATTCATCTGTCTATATCTTCTCTGCATCCATCAATTCTTATTTCCTTTTGACGCATTTTAAAGTCATTGCAGACAGTACACTTTCTCCTATATTTTAGCGTTCCTACCATTAACCAGAGTTAACATTTGTTTATGGTATTTTTGAGGTAAAATTTAATACAATTAAATATGCACATATTAAGCGTGTATTTGCTGAGCTTTGATAAGTTGCACTCCCCCAAGCCCTTCTCAAGATAAAGAGCATTACCATCCCCGCAGAGAGCTCTTTCATGCTCCTTCCCAGTTAGTCTCTGCTCCCTTCCCCTACCCAATGCAGCTACCGTTCTGTTTCTTTCCCACCACAGGTTAGTTTTGCCTGTTCCAGAACTTAATGTAAATGGAATCATATAGCCTGTACTCTTCTATATAGGCTCCTTTTGCTCAGCACATTGATTTTGAAATTCATCTTTTTGTGCATGTCAGTACTGTTAACTTTTTATAGTTGAGTAGCGTTCCTCATAAGACCATACCTCAGTTTGTCTGTCCATCTTCCTATTAATAGATACCTGGCCTGTTTATAGTTTTTGGCTCTTCTGAATGAAGCTGTTATGACTATTCTCATACAGGTCTTTTTGTAGACACGTTTTAATTTTTTCTGGGATAAGTAGAATGGTCAGACTCTAGGATTAATGTATGTTTAGTTTTATGCTAGACCTTTTTCTGCAGTGGTTGTTACCATTTCACGTACCAGCGTTGTGTGAGAGCCCTGGTTGCCCCACATCCTTGCCAACTTTGGTTTGTGTTTTAAATTATCTAACTTT
Source organism: Mormoops blainvillei (assembly GCA_004026545.1). Lineage (NCBI taxonomy): Eukaryota > Metazoa > Chordata > Mammalia > Chiroptera > Mormoopidae > Mormoops > Mormoops blainvillei. Next base: position 23,632 of record PVJD01014084.1, on the reverse strand, counting down.
AAGCATTGCCATTTATAAATGATTGGAAGAAAAGTGATACCTATTAGTTTTTATTGGTTTCCTAGGTAAGAATTAAAAAATTAATTACACTCCTTATTTCTTTGTTCTATTCATTTCTTTTTTTCTTTAAGCTTTTTATTTTGACATACATGCAGACTTACAGAAAGTTGCGCTAGACCATTCTTCAGCATTTGACAGTTTCCACCAGTTTTTAGTTTAAATATTCTTTTCCTTCGTGTATAAGAAACCATTATCTCATGGTTTTTCACCAACCACTCATTGCAGCATCTTTGCATGATTTTCATTCCCTGCAGATTCCTTGTAATTGTTCCCAGTTTTAGCCTTAATACATTTTAATTTTTATTTTGTAGAATTCTCCCGGGTGATTTTACTCACACCCATGGCTTCAACTACCACCCGTGTTCTCATCCCTAAATCTGCTTCTGCAGCCCAGATCTTTTTCTTCACTCTTAACTGCAAACTATATTCATCCATTCAGATGTTTCACAGATATCTCAAACTCAGTTTATTCAAGCTGAATTTATTTTCTTTCCTTCCATTTACATGCTGCTCATCTCCCTATGTTTGTTAATTTGGTAAATAACCTACAGTCAGCCTTGTTACTCAAGCCAGAGCCCAAGGGCTATATCTGGAGTCCTTCCTGCAGCCATTTAGTCCCTAGCCTACCTGCTCTGTCTCTAGGGCCACATCTGATCTTTTGCTTTAAAGGGATTCCCCTCAGCAGCCCACTTGGTTAATGCTGACTGACTCGTTTTATTTTTTGATAGCTTATTTGGGTTTTTAAATTACAAAAATGGCCTATGCCTTTTGTAGAAATTCAAACAAAACAGAAATTTATAAAATTTCTAGTCTCCCCTCCTCCCAACTTTCAAACCATTTCTATCCTCCAGGAATAACCAGTGTTAATAATACTTTGCTGTATATCCTCCCATATTTTCCTTCTGTTCTCACACACACACACACACACACACACACACACACACACATTTTTTGCAAAGCCGAATGATGCAATATTATTGTTTTACAGTTTAGGTTTAACTTAATATAAAATGTCAATATAGGGAAAACTACCTGAAAGTGGTGGAGAGTATCAGCATACCATAATTTATTTAATAATTTCCCATTAATGGATAATGAATAATGCTGCAGTGAACATTCCTATATATATTGATTATTTTAGATAGTGTTTTGTTGCATAGATTATTAAAAGTAGGATTATACACATTTTAAATTTTGTTAAATCTTGCCAGTGCCCTTCAAAAAGATGGCAACTTTATACCTTCCTACTATCACAGTGCCAGAGGCCTTCTCCTTTGCCGTGCTAGGTATTTATTAATCCTCTAACAATTTTTAGTTTTTGCCAACTTAATAGGCAAACTCTATATAGTGTTGTGACTATTTAAGACCAGAATATTTCTTATCCTGAAGATGATCTGTGACCATCTTCAACATTTTCTCAATATCATTTCCTGTTTGGATTAGGTGACTTGTAGCTCTTTAACAAGGAAGATGCTTGGAAAGATGGTTTCTTTCTGGTATGTGTTTCTGCTGACAGGAGAAACTTCTTAAGACTCAATGTAGTCTAACGGACAAGATGGAGAAAGCGACGCATTCACAGGACATGAAGTGAAGAATGCCACAGAGTGGAAGGTAACAGCAGAAGTGGTTGGACATTTCTTGCCTCTGAGGCCCTTTCAGCCTGCAGCTACTTACGTAATTTCACTGGGATGAGCTCGTAGGATGCCATCAGTTGTCAGGCCCCTTGCAGATAAGGTGACAGAGCAGGAAGTACAGATCTGTGAGTTCCATACACTTCATCCCCATCTCTACTTTAAGGTAGTCCCCCCTTTCTACTTTTTCCTAAGGTCAGAATTGGTTTGGGTCCATGGCATTGTAGAAAGTAAACAGACTTTGCTTTCAGAGATGCTAATCTAGTTGGGAGGCCTGATGTGTGTGTACACACACACATATCTAAAGATCTAACAAAACTAAACAGTAGGTGTTCTGAGGGCTAAACAAAATAGTAGATGTGAACGTCTTTTTTAGTTTAGAAAGTGTACAAACAAGGCATTGTTAGCAATAGTAGAGACTCAGCTGTCACAAAGAATAAATTAATACTATAAAGGCAAGTGTAAAGACATCAAGTAAGTGTAAATGGAGGAGTAGTGGAAATTTGTGAGGGCTGGGTAGGACCTTTTCTGGAGCAGGTGATTAAAATGGAAGGACCATGGCTTATTGGGGAGTCATGTGGAAGGAGTTTAGGAGTAAGGGCTAGGCTGAAACAAAGACTGAGCAAATCTCATGTGGCTCTAGGACAAGATGAATAATCCGCAATTGAGAGTCAGCGCAGTTTGTAAAGCTGCACCACTTCCTGGCTGAAGAAGGGCAACTGTTTCTTCAGAGGCTGACTGAAGAAGAAAAAGAGACAAAGGAGAAGCAGGCTGAGAACACATTAAGGCTCAATCAGATAATCCCGTCCTTAAAGAAGCTCACCCAAGAGGTAGAGAAGAAGAGCCAGAGCTCCATCCTGGAGCTGCTTCCAGTGAGACAGGCAGGGGAGAGGTTAGTTAACAACGCTAACTGAACTCTTTTGTCTTTTGGGCTGGATGTCTTTCCTAGTGAGTGGATTTAATAGAAGAAATGTTTTCTCTCTGTTGATGATCATATTACTACTGTCACTATACAATTAATCAAAGATTTACTATGCAAAGGAAATTAATGTAAAAGGTAGGTATGACTAACTTGGTCTAATAACTTATCTAAGATCTGAAGCACATCTAAGACTTTTCTATTTGTCTTATTTATACGTTTGTGCAGGGTGGGGCAAAAGGATGTTTACAGTTGTTCATGCAGAAAAGAATACAATAGTTAATAAATAATAATATAAGAATAAATTCTGTGTTTTGCATACTCAAACTGTAAACCTACTTTTGCCCCACCCTGTATATACCAGCAAACAGAAGGGCAAATACTTGTATAAGTGAGCTAAGCATGCCACCTCAGGAAGGGGGGTAAAGAGCTACAGAGCAAACCCAAGAACTAGTAGGGAAAAAAATAATGATAAGAGCAGATAATGATTTCACTGTAGCATTATTTGTAGTGATGATGATGTTAGGGACAACCTGGGTGTCCTTTACTGAAAGAGAGAACTGGCAAAGAGTGGACACATGGATTAATTGTATATGTAACAACAGAGATGGATCTTAAAAACATAATGCCTAGGAAAAAAGCAAGAAACAGAATGCAACAAGAAGACTAACTCATTGCATAAATTAAAAATACATAAACCTAAGCAATAGTATGTATTCTACAGGAACAATTCAAATTAAAAAAAAATAAGCTATACAGAATTATTATTTTTATTTTTAGTGTTTTTATGTTTTCTAAGAAGAATGGAAGTAAGTTGTGAGCTAAAAGAGAAGGAATAAATGAATAACGCGAAAGGATGGAAGGATATCTGTATTAGTAAAATCAGTTCTCTGAGGCTTTGATATTCTACAATCCAGTTCCATCTTTGTTAATCATTTACCTAACCTCTCATTTTTGTTGGCTGATACGTTTTTTTTAGTAAACATTCTAGACATTAAATCTGTATTTTTAAAAGTGTTTAAATGCGTTATTTCAAAGATTCTGCTAGAGTATATGTTTGCATAGGTGTTTGGAACTTCATTGCTCAAGCAAATTGTAAAAGTTCTAGACAATTCTTGGAAATCATTACCTTTAGATACCATTCATATATTTAAGCTATACTTTCATCTTTAAGTATAGCTTAACTGTGTCCACAGATTTTGACAATATTTTTATTATAGTAAAATAAACACATTTAAAAACATTTTAAGTATAAAATCCACGGAGAGAAATATATTAAGTCATAAACATGACAAATTATCAGGAAGTGATGCACCCATGTAACCACCACCCAAGTCAAGATGTGCAACGCGAGCAGCGTCCCAGGGGCCCTCCTCGGGCCTTCAATCAATATCCCTTCTGTCCTCCTTAAAGCTACTCTCCTTTCACACTTCCACTCTGTTTTGTTTTGCCGGTTTTTGAATAAGATTCTTTCAGTGTGTACTCTTTTTCTGTCTGGCTTCTTTTGCTCAACATTATGTTTGTGAGATTAATCCATATTGTTGTAGGTAGCAGTAGGTAATTTGTTTTCATCACTGCATAGCAGAGATTCTCAACCAGGAGCAGTTTTGCTCCCCAAGCAAGCAATGTCTAGAGACACTTTTGGTTGTCACAAATTCAGAGGTGGTTACTAGTAGCATCTAGTGTGTAGAGGGCATGGTTGCTGCTAAACACCCTACAACGCGCAGAACATGCCTTCCCCTTCAGCTCCCTGCAAAGACTCATCCAGCCCCTAGTGCTGATGCTGAAAACCCTGCTGTACAGGACGTTATCCCTTGGTATCCATGGCAGGATCCCACCCTCCTGGATACTAGTATCCATGGATGCTCAACTCCTTGTTATAAAATGACATAGTGTTTGTATGTAACCTGTGTGTAGCCTCCTGTATACTTTAAATCATCTATAGATTACTTATAATATCTAATACAATGTAAATAGTTATACTATATTTTTTAGGGAATGGGGAATGATAAGAAAAAATGTAAATGTTTAGCACAGATATAACCATGGTAGGCCTAACTACATAGTCAGCTACAATGTAACATACTTTTTTTCATCGGTTCATCTGCAGTTGGTTGAACCCATAGATACAACCAACTGCATGCAGATGAACCATTGATACAAAAGGGATGAAAGTGTTCCATTCTATCAATATATGAAAACATATTATTCATTTTACTATTAGCAAAATTTGGGTCGTTTCTAGTGTTTACTATTACAAAAAAGCCATTTTGACCATGTCTTTTTTTGGTGCACATATGTATACATTTTCTGTTAGTCATGTACCGAGGAGAGCAATTCCCGAGCACAGAAGCTGTACCAGTTTACACCATAGCTAGCAATGTGAGAGAGATCCAGCCCTCTGTATCCTCATCAATACTTGGAATTGTCAGTTCTTTAATTTTAGCCATCCTAAATGATGTATAATGTTATCGTAAGCCTTTCAGTCAGCACCTCTTTCCTTCTCCCGAAAAGCAGGTGGCATTTGATGAATAACAAGGTTAAGTCCTTTTTCAAATGGTAACTGACCATTTTGATATATTCCTTAAAAAAAAAAAAGCTTTCTTGAGATATAATTCACCCATTTTAAGTGTACAATTGAGTGATATTCATAATTTTATCAAGCTGTGCAATGCTTACTACAGTCCAGCTTTAGAGCATTTCCATAAGATCCCTTTGTGTTTAAGTTAATCTCTGTTCTTATCCCCAGCCTCGGACAACCTACTTTCTGACTCTATAGATTGTCCCTTTTTGACTATATCACACAAACAATCATACGATATGCGGTCTTTTGTATATGTATTTCATCAAGTATAATGTTTTTGAGGTTCATTCATGTTGTAATATTTATTGGTATTACATTTGCATCTCTTATTTTAATTCTTGAATAGTATTCCATTGTAGAATATGCCACATTTTGTTTATCTTTTCATCAGTTGATGGGCATTTGGGCTTTTTTCACCTTTTGGCTATTAGGAATGATGCTGTTATGAACTCTGTTTGCCATTCTTTGTGTGGACATGTTTCAATTTCTCTTGGGTAGATAGTAGCAGCAGAATTGCTGGGCTGTATGGTATATTTATATTTAACTTTTTAAGAAACTGCAAAACTCTTTTCCAAAGTGGCTGAGCCATCTTATATTACCACCACATACTCACCAACATTTGTTACTGTCTGTGATTGAAAGAGAATAGGTAGAGAAACTGGTAAAAGCAGGAGAGAGTTAATGTCACAGTGCTAAAGGAGGAAGAATAGGATTTCAAGAAAAGGGTTGATAGACATTGTCAGATAGTACAGAGGGATCACATGAGGGGAAAAAAGACTACATTGTGTCGATTCATTGGCTTTGGCAGCATGAGATCGTATGTGACATAAACAAAAGTAACTGACAGGAAAATAACTGCTCATAAAGTCGAGTATCAGATCTTAAGAGCAAGGTACATAACTTACTTATTTCTCTCTTCTCTTAACAGAATCCAGAAGGTCTTTTGACCAGGTATGAATGCTTTCTTTTTCATGGGGGTCTGAGTGGAATAGTAAAGACACAGCTTGAGCAGGGGGGAAACAAGGCTGGGCTCCACGGATCAATCTGGGCACACCCTAGGAGTCTGTGGAGGAGGAATTCTGCCCACTTTTGCAAGGAGGACTGGAAGGGAAGTTGTCTGAGCCTTGAGTCTGGAATCTTCACATGGGAGTTGGGGTCTTAGCTGCCCTAGTTGTCTATTAAGAAGAGCTGCCTTCTGTACTTTTTTAAGGAGTGAGAAGCAGCATGTTAACTGCTCTGTTGAAGTTCTGGGTGAAGACTAAGTGTCATGTACCAATGATGAAGGGAATGCTGAAGTGATTCCAAGATGAGCTGAATTTCTAGGAGATGGAGCTCCTTATAAGTCTTTCAAATATGAGAATAAACAGAGATAAGTCTGGAAATAAAAGAAGAAACAGCATATGCAGCTAACAGGAGGGTCAGGAAAAATGGTAACTATTTAGGAATAAACAAATATATGCCTCATTCAAGAAACATTTATTTAACACATACTATGTGTTATAAAGCACCAGTGACACACACAAAGAAAGACCTATTCCTTCTAATAATTCATGAGCAAATTGTGGACACAGACACATATCACGGTAATATTGGGGGATGAAGTGTATCAGTGGTATGAATGGAACATTATAGAAGTACAAAGGAAGACCTCTGATGGGGGGTGAAATAGGGGAGTTTTCACAGCAAAGCTGACATTTCTGGGATTTGAGGGATGACTCGGAGCTTGTGACATGAAAAAGGGGAGTGTACACCCTTCCAAGCAGAGGCAGCGGCATGAGCTAAAGGTGTGGAGAAAATGGGGTGGAGGGTATCCAGTCTGACTAAACCTAAGGTGCGTTATGAGGAAAGGCAGGGACTGAGGCTGAGAAGATGAATGTAGGAAAGACTGAACACACCCTTAGTGGATCTCTAGGGAAGGACCAAGGCACATACATGTCGTAAATGTGAAACATGAGGAGAGCCCTGTGATTACTCCAGCCTGTAGCCTTGAGAGAGCTTTCTGGCCATCTTAGGGAGGGTTCCTAGAGGTGGAGCCAAGTAGTCTTCTTGAGTTGAGCAATGGAACTGAGAGTTCCAGGGAGAACAAAAAAAGTGAAAGTTTGCAGAGTACTGGGGAGGAGGGAGCTGTACAGAGAGAGAACCCCGATGATCTGCAGAGGCACCCCCTGCGTCTTCAGCAGAGCACCTATCTGCACACGCTTGCGAAGAACTACCGGAGGTTGAGGAAGTTTCCAAAATGATTACAAGGAACAGTTCCTGGTGCTCAGCTAGGAGCAATGCCTGTGTCTACCAGCCAGACTGGAACACTCTTCGTTCATGGGGTACCGGATAGAGTACTCGGGAAAATTTTGACTCATCAGTGGGGAATAATTAACCCTACACTGATTAGTGCTTTGGACCCACCTTAAAAATCGTGAAAGACCCCAAATGATTAAATTATTCCGTAGTAACTGTATCCCAGGACAAGCTCAAGAAGATTGATTGGAATTTTAAAAAATGAGTATGTACTCAACAATGTAAATGCACAATATTTCACATCTAATCAAAGATCACCAGGCATCCAAAAAGGTGGGAAAACATGACCCACAGTGAGAATAATCAATCAAAACTAACCCAGAATTGACCAGAATAAACATAGGAGGACATTAATACAGTTATTATGACTATTCTGTAAATAGGCATATAGAGACGTGAAGATATTTTAAAACTCCCAGATCTAACTTCTAGAGATGGTAACTACAGTGACTGAGATGAAGAACTACATTGCTTTGGATTAATACATGATTAGATATTGCAGAAGAAAAGATTAATGAACTTGAAAGTGGAGCAGGGGAAACTTTGCAAAATGAAACACGCAGAAAAATACTTTAAAAATGAAAAGAGCATTAGTGAGCTGTGGGACAACTACATGCAGCATTATATGTGGTAGTTAGTGTCCCTGAAGGAGAGAGGTGGGATGGGATGAAACAAAAAGTATTTGAAAAAATAATGGCCCAAAATTTTCCAACTTGAAAATTGAAAACTCTAAGTACACAAATCCAATAGTTCAACAAACCCTAAGCGCAAGAAATATGATGAAAACTACTCCAAAACCAGCGATTAAAATGAGAAAATTTTAAATGTAACAAGATAAAAAAAATATGTTACAGGGGAACAAAGATAAAGATGTCATCACATTTCTCATTGGAAACAATGTAAGTAAGCAAAATCTTTAAAGAGCCAAAAGAAAAAACCTAGAATTAAAAGATTGCCTGAAATGATAATGACACAACATAAATATATACAGGGTCTGGCTCAGATAACACCCCTTTTTATTATGAAATCTTTTATTACAAAGTCATAAGCATGTGATTCTGTAACATAGCAACATCACACTGAAGCACACCATATGACATTTTAGGTGAAATATTCAAATTAAAACTATGAATTACAACACCCATATTATTACCCTGCCAACCACACTCAAACAGGCCTTACTTGTGCCAGACCCCATGTGTGTGTGTACTTATATATATGTCCTTTATCATTAAAAGTTAATAGCGATAATTTATGTGTTAACTTGACTGGATCACGGGGTGCCCAGATATTTGGTCAAACATTATTTTGGTTGTTGCTGTGAGTGTTTTTGGATGAGATTAACATTTAAGTTGGGGGACTTGAGTAAGACAAATTGTCCTCCATAATGTTGGTAGGCCTCATCAAATCATTTGAAGGCTTAACTAGAACAAAGTGCTGAACCACCTTTCCCCAACCCAGAGCAAGGGGGATGTCCCTTTGAACTTCGTCTGCAGCTTTGGCTTTTCCTGCCTAAAGGCCTTTCAGCTGGAGCATCAGTTTCCCCTGGGCCTTGACCTGCTCACACAAAGCAGATTGGAACTTGCCAGTCACCATGTTCATGTGAGCCAGTACCTTATAATCTCTCTCTCCATGAACACACACACATCCTATTTGTTGTTTCTCCTGGGAACCCTGACTAATACAGTAATTGGATGTTTAAGCAGACAGATAAAGAAAAAGAAACATTGTGGAGTTTGTAACATATTGCAGGTAAAATATGCAACAATAACATGAATGTTGGGAGGGGAGAATGGAAATGTATTATTATACCGTTATTATATGTGAAATGGTATAATATCAGTTGAAACTAGATTCTGATAAGCCTCACAGCAAACACTAAAATAAAACAGAGTTAAAACAAAGATGATAAAGTGGAATCATAAACAATATTTGATAAATAAAAAGAAGGCAGAAAAAGGAACAAGTAGGACAAATAGAAAACATATTGGAGGTATCGCACTAACTGATAATCAAACTGTACCCCAAGGCCATAGTGATCAAAATGATATGGTACTGGCATGAAAACAGACATATAGATCAATGGACCAGAACAGAGAGCCAGAAATAAACCCCATGCCTATATGAGTGATTAAAATTTCACAGAGGAGGCAAGAATATTCAATGGGTAAGACAGTCTGTTTGATAAATGCTGTTGGGAAAATTGGACAGATACATGGAAAAAAAGGAAACTATACTACTTCCTTACACTATATACACGAATAAATTCAAAATGGATTAAAGACTTAAATGTGAGATGTGAAACCATAAAAACCCTTTAAGAAAACATAGGCAGTAAAATGTCTGGCATCTCTCTTAGCAACATGATTTTTTCTGGTATATCTCCTCAGGCAGGGAAAACAAAAGAAAAAAATGAACAAATGGGACTACATCAAACTAAAAAGTTTTTGCACAACAGAGGAAACCATGAATAAAACAGACAACCTACTAAATGGGAAAAAATATTTTCCAATGATACATTCGTTAAGGGGTTAATACCCAAAATTTATAAGGGACTCATATAGCTCAACACAACTAAATAACCCAAACAATCCAATTAAAAAGTGGGCAGAGGACTTGAATAGCCACTTCTTCAAAGAGAACATACAGATAGCCAATGGACATTTGAAAAGATGCTCAGTGTCACTAATTGTTAAAGAAATGCAAATTAAAACCACAGTGAGGTATCATCTACATCTGTCAGAATGGTTATCAATAAATCAACAAACAGCAAGTGTTGGTGAGGATGTGGAGAAAAGGGAACCCCCATGCACTATTGGTAGGAATGCAAATTGGTGCTTTGGGAAACTAGAGGGTCCTCAAAAAATTAAAAATGGAACTGTCTTAGGACCCAGCGATTCCACTTCTGGGTATATATGTCCAAAGAAACCCAAAACACAAAGTTAAAAGAATACATACACCCCTATGGTCATTGCGACATTATTTACAATAGCCAAGATTTGGAAGCAAACAAAGTGCCCATCAGTAGACGAGTGGATAAAAAAGCAGTGGTACATATATACCATGGAATGTCACTTGGCCAGGGAAAGAACGAAACCTTACCATTGGCAACAGCGTGAAAGAACCTAAAGGGTATTATGCTAGGAGAAATAAATCACTCAGTCAGGGAAATAAGTGCACTTGTATGTGGAATCTAAAGAACAAAAGAAATGAACAAATAAAATTTAAACATACTGATAGACACACCGAACAGAGTGATGGTTTCCAGAGGGGAGGATATTCAGCACTGGGTGAAAAGATGAAGGAATTTAAAAGTACAAATTGGTAGGTACAAAATAGTCATGGGGATGTAAAGTACAGCATAGGGAATATAGTCAGTAATACTATAAGTTTAACTGTATGGTGCCAGGTGGGTACTGGAATATCAGGGAACACTTTGTAAGGTATATGATTATTTAACCACTATGCTGTACACCTGAATCTAATACAAAATAATATTGAATGTCAGCTGTGATTGAAAAGTAAAATTAAAAAAGGAAAACATACAGCAAGATGATTATTATTAATCATATTAAATATAAATCATCTGCCCTGGCTGGGTGGCTCAGTTGGTTGGAGCATTTTCTAGTACACCGAAAGGGTTGCAGGTTTGATTCCTGGTCAGGGCACATACCTGGGTTGCAGTTTCAAACCCCAGGAAGGGCATGTGCTGGAGGCGATTGGGAGGCGATCAATCAATATTTCTCACATCAGTGTTTCTCTCTCTTGCTCTTTCTCTCCCGTCTCCAAATCAATAAACATATCTTTGGGTGAGGATTAAAAAATGTGTGTGTGTATGTGTGTGTGTATATATATATACATATATAAATACGTGTGTGTGTGTGTGTGTGTATATATATATAAATATAAATATATATAAATTGTCTGAATATCCCAATTAAAAGATGAAGATTAACTGGAAAAAAAGCAAGACTCAACTATATTCTGCAAGAAATGCCCTAAATATAAAGACCCATATATGTTCAAAGTAAAACAGTGGAAAAAGATATACCATGCTAACATTGGTCAAAAAAAATCTGGAGTGGCTACATTTATATCAAAGATTTCAGGGCAAAGAATATTATCAGAGATTTAAGAAAGGGTTATTTCCTAATGATAAAGGGGTTAATTCATCAGGAGGACATAAGAGTTCTAAACATTTATATACCTAATTACAGCTTTGGAATATATTAAGCAAAAATATAATAGAGCTGCAAGGAGGAATAGACTAATCCACAATTATAGCTGGATTTTTAATACTTTTTTTCAATAATTTTTAGAACAAGTAGGCAGAAAATTAGCAAGGATGTAGCAGGCTTGAAGACCACTAGTAACCAATGTTACCTCACTAATATATATAGAACACCAGAATACACATTGAAAAAAAGTGTCCATGGAGTCCTGGCTGGAAAGCTTAGTTGGTTGGAGCATTGTCCCATACATGAAAGGTTGCGGGTTTGATTCCCAGTCAGGGCACATACCTAGGTTGCAGGTTCAATCCCCTGTCAGGGGGTGCATGGGAGGCAACCAATGGATGTTTCTCTCTCACATTGATATTTCTCTCTTTTTTCCCTGTCCCTCCCCTCACTGTCCTCCCCTCCCTGCCTTAAATCAATAAACATATCCTCAGGTGATGTTTTGAAAAAAAATAGTATTCATGGAACTTTTTACTAGATAGAACAAGGTAGGCCATAAAACACATCTCATTAAATTCAAAAGGATTTAAGTTATACACAGTATATTTTCTGATCATAATGCATTTAACTTAGATATTAGTAACAAAAATACCCTTGGAAAATTCTCGAATGTTAGGAAACTAAATAACATACTTCTCGATAACTCTAGAAGTAAAGGGAAATAGAAAGTATTACTTTGAAATGAATGGAAAGGACAACACAACATATCAGAATTTGTGGGATGCAGCCAAAGCAATCCTTAAGGAGAAATTTTTAGCACTAACCTATATTAGCAAAGAAAGTTCTCAAATCGGTGACTGCTTCCACCTTAAGACACTGGAAAAAGAAGATCGAATAAAGTAAGTAATCAAGGGAATGGAAATAGACATCAATAAAAATAGAATACAGAAAACCAGTAGAAAAATTAATGAAACCAAAAGCTGCTTTTTGGAGTAGACTGATTTTCTTAATAAACCTTTAACCAGAATGACCAGAAAAAACAGAAGACATCTATTACTAATATCAAGATGAGAGAGGCTACACCTGAAACCTATATAATTTTATTAACAAATGTCACCCCAATAAAGTCAATAAGAATAAGAGGACATCACTACAGACTCTACAGATATTAATAGAATAATAAGTGAATATTATGAACAACTTCATGCTGATATATTTGACAATGTACAACAGGTAAAATGGACAAACTCCTTAAAAGACACAAATGACCAAACTTTACTCAAGAATAAATAAATAATTGGAATAACTTAAATTTCCATTAAAGATATTGGTGTTGTAGTTACCGTGGGAGGGTGGAGAGGATTGAGTGTGGGAGGTAGGGGATGGTGGGTAGGGCAGAGGAGAGTAATGGGCGAAAAATGGGGACAACTGTAATTGAACAACAATAAAAAAATAAAAAAACCTTCCCAAATGGCCTTATTGGTGAATTCACCGAACTTGTAAGGAATATCTATTCTCCAACAACTCTTACAAAAAAAATTGAAGAGGAGAGAATATTTCCCAATTCATTCTATGAGATCTGCATTACCAAAATCAAAGACATTAAAAGAGGACTATATACAGATCAGTGTTTCCCAGGTTCTAAAAATTTTTGCAGATCAAATCCAACAACATATTAAAAGGATAATACATCACAAGCAAATGGGATTTAACCCAGAAAAGCAGGGGTGGTTTAACATTTGCAAAACAAATGTAATTCACCACTTAGCAAACTTAAAGAAAAGGAAAGCTGATCAATTCAGTAGATGCATGAAAAAACTTGTGTCAAAATGTAACATCTACCCTGGCTGGTGTGGCTCAGTGGTTTGAGCGCTGGACTGCAAACCAAAGGGTTGCCAGTTCGATTCACAGTTATGGTACATGCCTGTGTTGGAGGCCAGGTCCCCAGTAGGGGGTGCTCAAGAGGCAACCACACATTGATGTTTCTCTCCCTCTCTTTCTCCCTCCCTTCCCCTTTCTAAAAATAAATAAATAAAATCTTAAGTAAAAAGCCCTAACATCCATTCCTGATTTAACAAAAAGAAGACAAACTAGAGCAGCATGGAGAGCTGGAGGGAAGAGAATTGGAGACAGGGAGGCCAGAGCAGATGTTATAGACAGAGTGAAAGTGAGAGATACTGAAAAAGGTCTGAGTGAAGGCAGTGGCAGTGGAAATGGAGAGGAGGAAAAGGACCTGACTGATATTTTAGAGGTAGAATTAGTAGAACTTGGTGACTAATTAGTCATTGAGGGTGAGAAGGAAAGAATAGCCAACCTCAGGGTTTCAAAGTGTGAGTGTTTGGGTAGAGGTAATGCTCTGACATCTTAGAGAACATAGAAAACAATGATGTCTGCATCTGTGGGGGAACAAGCCCCAAGTAGATGGGAGGGGACTTAGGGTAATGAGTTCTGTTTTGAGTTACTTATTGGCGGCCTGTGGAGATGCCCAGTGAACACCTGGAACAAGTGAAGAGAAACCTTGTTAATAATGACATCCACGTCTACCTGTACAAAGAACCAACTAGTCAACAACTGTGATCTAGTTCTGATTCAACAAGTCAGAATTTGTTAATGTTTCTCCAAATTTTATGCTGATTGTGAAGAGTTAGGGCCATGAGCTAATGAGCTCCCCATTTGCTAGGTCTTAGTCTTCTGGAGCCAAAGGGAAATGCTACAGGCCATACTGTGGCCCACTAGGCCCATCTGATGAATTGTTGAGAGGCAGTGAGGGGGCTCATCTCTGACAGTGCTCATTAGGGGGAGAAGGATGGAACTGAAGTTGGAAAAGGTGGGTATTTCTAGAGGAGGACTGGTGGTAAGCTCTTGTGTCATTTATCTCAGCTCTCATTTTCTCTGCAGTGGCTATCAGTTTAGCTGAAGATGCAGCTCATCCCACACTTGTCTTCTCCCAGGAAGGGAGGTACATGCAAAATGGAACACCAGCCAGTTCTTGGCCAGTATTTTGTACAGCATGGAACTACTTTGCTGCACAGAGGAATCCTCAGCCGATAACACATTCCATGAAGAGATTTCAACACTTACCCTGTGTTTTGGGAAAAAACATTTTCGCTTCAGGGAAACATTACTGGGAAGTTGAGAGCTGAGATAGGCTGGTGATTACTGTGGGGTGTGTCAGGTGGACATCCTGGGGATTGTTGATAATTCAGAAACATCCCCTGATGTGGGCATCTGGGCTATGTGTTGGGGTTCTGCCTGCTATTGGCCCCTAATGGATAACCCTGTAATTTCCACCAGTCCAGAGCCAGCTCTTCAACGAGGGGGAGTTTTCCTAGGTTATGAGCCTGGGGATACCTCATTCTACAATGCTGTGGATGGAGTGCAGCTACACACTTTTTCATGTTCTTTTGTCTCACATCTCTGGCCATTTTTTTGGTTGAGCCCATTAGCATCTTTAGTCCTCCCACCAGTGGCTGGTGGGAAATGAGGCTATTCTTTCCCTGTCCCGGAATCCTGACCTATATCCCAGCCCAGGGACATCCACCCTCTTCTTTCACTTTATACATATTGATCCTTGGGAGTACATCAGTACTATTCATTCAGACTCCGATTTCATGTTTTGTTCAACTCCCTGTATGTTCTGTGCATAGACAGATATGGCAGACCCCACCGTTGCCTTTCCAGTAACCATTTGCCCCACTTCTCTGCCCTTTTTCTGGTTCTTTCTAAATGAACTCTTTGGTTTGCTCTCCATGTGTGTCAGGAGAAGCAGTGCCATGTGAGGTAATTATGGCCAATGAGACAGGATGGGAAATTTTCCAAGGTGGGAAATGTTTTTGTAGCTTCTAAAAAGAGGTGTCTGGGAAGACACAGCCCCCTTTCTGATGTCAGCAGTGGTATGGGAACTGAGGAACGTACAGTAACAGCGGAAAGGAAGAAGGAACCTGGCCTTTGTTGGCATTGTTAAACTGTTGGAATTTTCCTAATCCCAAACTTCTTGTTTTATGAGATTATTGCTCCCTTTTTGTATGAGGCAATTTTAGGTGCATTTTGGTTAGTTGCAGCCTGAAGTCCCCTGACTGGTGCTATGGACGTCTTACAGTTTAGGCTTCTGTCACTTTTTCTGAAACTTGACGGATTTATAGAATCCAAATTAATTCAGTTGTGTTCTTATTCTTTCCTGTTAAGTACTGATATCCCTCACTTTTCTGGACCAGAAAACTGAGACAGCCCTCCCTTAGTCTGCCCATGCCGTTCCTCTTCTCACCTGACCAAGGCTCAGCCTTCAAGTGTTCATCACACTGTCCAATTGTCAAATTCATGTATTGTATATACGAGTTTATTAATATATTGAAAATGTTGAAAAACACTTAGGTATTTACACTGTGCTACCCTCTTCACATAATTCTTTCATACGAAAATGGTAACAGCTCAGCGAGATGGAAATTAAAATCCTATTTTTACAAGTGAGAAAACAAACCTATAGAGTAACTTACTCCTTATTGCTTAACTAGAAGTGTTGGGATTAAATTCAGTCTGTTTGAGATGGAGGCCCAGCTCTTTTATCTACTTTACTTTTTTTTTCTGGATTTAAGTAATATCTCAAATTGACTTTGCTTTTATTTGTAAGCGTTTATTGAATGCAGGTTGTGGATCAGCATCATCTTTGTTTATTTTCATGTTTTTATCCTGTCTATGTGTTTTTCTCACTTTACCTTTCTACCCTCGATTGTACGCACTCAAGAGGATTGTGAAAGTTACTTTAAAAATGATAGTTTCCCTCTATAAAAATTGTGCATTTATTGTAGAAAATTTAGAATGTATAAAAAAGTATAACAAAAATTGAAGTCATCAGTGATCCCACCATTACTAACATTTTAAAGTGTTTTCTCCCAGATTTGCAATAGGTTTTCTGGCAGTGATTTAACAAGGCTTCTTTCAAAACTTCCAGCTCTCTCCCTAGCTCTTTTCCACCCTTCTTTGCCCCAGCCCATTCTGGCTTGTCTTTCTATTCAGACAGTGTAGCCACCTCATTCAGTGATTCCTGATTCTCCTTAACTCTCCAAGATACTTGCTGTTATGAGCTGAATATGTCCTCTGAAAAGATATGTTGAAGCGCTACCTGTAAATATTACCTTGTTGGGAAACTAAGATGAGGTCATTAGGTTGGAACTAATCCAACATGACTGGTACCCATATACTTGGAAGGAAATTTACACACACACACACACACACACACACACACAGAAATGCCATGTGAAGGCATGGAAGATGACTGTAGAAGAGATTGGAATTATTCTGTCACAAGCCAAGGAATGCCTGAAGCTGCTAGAAGCTGGAAAAGGTAAGGAAGAATCCTCTGGAAGCATCTGGGAGAGCATGGCCCTACCAATACCTTGTTAATTTCAGACTTCTGGCCTCCAGAACTGTGAGACAATAAATTTCTGTGGTTTTAAGGCAATCAGTTTGTGGTACTTTTTAATGGGAATTAATAGATCCCATCAGGACTTCTTCCAGTACCTGTCTTGTTAATTTCTAGTCCTCTGGAAATTGACAAGCACCTTTCCTCCCCTCTTCCTTCTGGGCTGTTGAACCAGCATAATTGGTTCTGCTGCAAAGTCTTGCTCTGACTTCAAGAGGTCTCTTTGAGCTGCTTGGTAAACAAACTTTAGTTTTTTATCCCTTGACTTCCTTTTACATCACTGGGGGCAGTGATTGCAACCTTTTTCTTCTTTTCTCAAACTTTCACTAGCTGCCTACCATACCACTCTAAGAGATTTACCCTCTACCCATCATAGGTTTTCAGATGGGATTCTAACAAAAAGATTAACAAGAGAAAAACAGTTTATTAACACATGCAGCACATATCACTCAGGAGAAAACTTAAAATGAAGAGTAGCTCAAATGGGTGGCTTAGCATTCTGGTTTATGCAGTATCTTCAACAAAGAACAATAAATTTGTGGAGAAATGGCAGGACAAAGGAAAGTAGTTTCAGCCATCCAAGGGCGGCAGATTGTGGAAAGGTAAATATATGTCAGGAAACTAATGGAGTGCTTTGCAGGTTCCTCTGGTGCTGTGTTTGGGCTAAGAGTCTGCTTCCAGTAAAAGGAGAATTTATATCCTGCCTTTAGGCAGAAGGTGGGAGGTGCTTTTCCTGGATTTCCTGCTTCATAATTGCCTTCAGCTCAAAATAACTTTTACATTTGGCCTATTTTGGGGCGACACATTTGGATTCCTTTCCTACTTACTATTGCTAAGAACTTGCATCTTTTACTGAGAAAAAAAATTTTTTTTCTGATACTGTACCTATCTTCTTAACAATTCTTTGTCCTTTCTTTTTGAGTCTTGATATTGGCGTCTCTCAGATCCTCATGTAACATATGGGACCCATGTGTCATATTTACTAAAAATCCAATAAGCTCTTCTGATGCACAAACAGGATTGAGAATAAACTTGTTATAGTTTTCAATTATACTTAGGAATTTCTCTGAGTCTTCACTATGTTAATGTATTATCTAACTTATTTGGAGGGGTGTTTATCATGCAGTTTTTCTCAAACTTATTTTACCACAGAAACTTCGGCTCTAGGAACAGCAAGTAACACTTCCCAGAAGGCACTTTGCCAATGACTATTTATCCTACGTTATCTCCAAGTGACCTCGACCATCTCAGATTTCAACCTAGACTTGTGCTGCACAGCCCCCAAAATTGGTGGGTACATGCACTGGTGCGGTAAGCCACCCACACTGTGTGATCCCGGATGGGGCTCTGTTAAAGTCCTTTTCCCTTGGAGACTAGGCTTTTGTTATGGAAAATACCCTGGGCACATTTCCCAGTGATTTCTATTCTTCTTCCCCCTGCAACAGCCATGAGGGTATCTTTTTCATCTTTTGTTCTGAGCATTTGGTGGGGTTCCTGGAGGTAAAACCCATGAATATATACCGCTGTCTCAGATACTGCAGCTCTAAGGAGTTTCTCACTCCAGCTGGCCCACACTCAACCTCCTGCAATTCATCAGATCTACCATGTAAGTATTTCTGCCGGTTTATGGCTCTGGAGAGTTTTGCTTCAGGTAAGTGGACCTGAGCTTCAAGTCTGTATCTCCTTAGGTTTTGGGGGGGTGGTTTTGTAGAGGAAGTCAAGGCTGATACCAAAGATGAAATGCTAATTGCCCTGACTTATAATGTAAATGCTTCTCTTCCACTTCTGTAAGCCCTTTTCATGCCAATTGCCCTGACTTATGATGTAAATACTTCTCTTTCACCTCTGTAAACCCTTTTCGCGCCAAATCTATACCACGCCTCCCAAGACTCTTACCCCACTTAGCCCAGCAGAAAGGGAATGCGGGGCTATTGTTCTGGGCTCAGAATTTGGAGTTTGTCTCCTCTGGGCCCGTGCACGTAAGTAAAGATCGTGCTCCTAACCCCTCAGTGTCTGGTCGTTTCATTTTTCCGTAATAGTTTGCCATGCAACGTCAGTTCTCTGATAGGTCTGAGAAAAGCCTTGATTTTCAGTTTTCTCATCTCTTTCTTTTAGGGATATGAGTCATGACTTTTAAATTCTTTTCGTGCTGGAACTGAAACCGGAAGTCTACTATCATAATATTAAAAGAGGTCTCTTGTAGACCTCTGTAATGGTTAATTTTCAGTGTCAACTTGACTGGGCTAATGGATGTCCAAATAGCTGTAAAATATTATTTCTAGGTTTATCTGTGAGGGTGTTTCCAAAAGAGATTAACACTTGAATCAATAGACTAAAGAATGCTCTCACCAATGGGGGTAGATACTATCTAATCATTTGAGAGCCTGAATAGAACAAAAAGAGAGAGGGAGGGCACATTTGTTCTCTGCTTGAACAGGGCCATCTGTCTTCTGTCATTGGACATTGGTGCTTTTGGTTCTCAACCTTCAGACTTGGGCTGTCACTTATACCATTGGTCCCCTGATTCTTTGGCCTTCAGTCCCCATCTGTAACTTACACCATTAGTCTCCATGGTTCTCAGGCCTTTGACTCAAACTAAATTATCCCACCATCTTTCCTAGTTTTCCAGTTTGTAAACAGACGATTGTGGAACTTAGCCTCCATGATCATGTGAAGCAATGGCCAATGACCCATCCTATTGCTGCTGTTTCTCTGGAGAATTCTGACCAGTACAATCTCCATCTCATATAATAGGGCCTTACTTTTTTTCTTTTTTAAATCCAGTCTCTCGATTTTCTTTTTAAGATTTTATTTATTTTTAGACAGAGGGGAAGGGAGGGAGAAAGAGAGGGAAAGAAACGTCAGCGTGTGGTTGACTCTCATGTGCCCCCTACTGGGGACCTACTGCAACCCAGTCATGTGCCTTGACTGGGTAATAGAACTGGCGACCCTTTGGTTCACAGGCCAATGCTCGATCCGCTGAGGCATACCATCCCGGGCTAGTCTCTCAGTTTTTAACTGTTATTCTTAAATCATTCACCTTTAAATTTATTGTTTGTATAGTTGTGTTAAAATATACTATCTTGCTAGCTGTTTTCTATTACTTTCATTTGTTCTGTTTCTATTTTCCTTTTTTTGCCTTCTCTAATTTTATTGAGCCTTTTAAATAAATTCATTTTATCTCCTGTAGTTACTTATTATTTAAACGTCTTTTAAAAACCTTTTCAGCCATTGCCATAGGGTTTACAATATACATTTTGAAAACTATGAATCTACCTTCAAATAATGCCACTTCATAATATGGTGAAAGACTTTATAACAATATAACCTTGTTTCCCAGTCCTTGTTTCATTGTTACACATTTCACTTTTACATATGCAATAAATATCAATGTATTGTTATTATTAATACTTTAAACACTTACTTGCTTTAAACAGTTGGTATGTTGAAAAGTGTAAGGGAGTATCAAATGACAATGTGGAAAAAGAGACAATGAGGAAACCCAGGTAAATAAAGACTTATAAGAGATTTTGGAAAGATATTTGTCATAGAATACCCAGAATGCTGATGAATTAGAAACTATAGGCTACATTCAGGCAGCCAAGAGAGACTCAAAGGAAAGACAGAAAATCTCTGGTCCTCTTGAGAGTACAGCTTTCAGTTGTGACCTGGGCTCCAAGAATGTAGGAAGTAGGTAATTCTGAAGTGGCAAAGATTTTCAGAGTCAAAGGGTTTAGGGTCCTCTGAATAAAACTAAAGCAGTTTATCTGTTCTTCCTCACAGTTTTACCATCATCGGTGTCATGGTGCCGACCTACAAAAGGCTTGTTGACAGACTGTCCTGGTTTGATTTTTTCATTTAATGTCTCTCTCTCTCTCTCTCTTTCTCCCCCTCCCCTCTCTCTCTCACACACACACATTTAGGTCTTGCTTCTTTATCCACTGTAAACTTTTTAAAATGGAAATAAGCACAGAAATAACTTGCCTGAGATTATATAGCTAATTAAGTAGTAAAATTAGGATTTGAACTCATTGTCTCTGGGCCCAAAATCCTGTGCTTAATCACCACACTGCCCAGGTGCTTTCAGTAAGCCAATAAGAGCCATCTTATTGATTATGTTTATTATGTATCTTTTCCCTTCATTCTTTACTTGTATTTGTCCACGTAATCTTTCTTAGGCTGAAAAGAGTGGGTTAAAATTTTCTTCCTTCAGTGGGTGTCTGTTTCTTCTCCTTGTAGTTCCTATAATTTGCTCTATAAAAAGTTACTGCTATCTCAGTGTTTACATTTTCAAAAGTACTGGGTCTTCATTATATATTGCACCCATTTTTATAATTTTTTACAGATTTTAGTTTCAATGTTACATACACTTCAGAGAATACCCATTAAACATGACAATGTTTTCTTTGTCTTTCATGCTTTTGGAGTTGAAGACTAATTTTTCAAATGATAAAATCAAAATCGTTATTTTCTAAAATTTTCATTTCTCTGTCCATTCTATTATTTTTATGTTTCTGAAGTACTTTTTTTTTTTTTAAGAGACACATTCTTTTAAGAGCCACAGAATTTGATTTTACTTGGTGACTTAATTTGAAAATCCTTTTCTGTGGATAAATGGGTTAGGTCAATTTACATTAATAATCCAGTTATTTTTGTCCTAAATTCTGTCACACTGTATTTATTTTCTGCTCTTTTTTTTTTTAAGATTTTATTTTTTAGAGAAAGGGGAAGGGAGGTAGAAAGAGAGGGAGAGAAATGCCAATATGCAAGAGAAACATTGTTTGATTGCTTCTCATATACCCCCAGCTGGGGATCTGGCCCACAACCCAGGCATGTGCCCTGACTGGGAATCAAACCTGCGACCTTCTCGACCTTCTCGTTCACAGGCTGGCACTCAATCCACTGAGCCACCACCAGCCAGGGATCTGCTCTTATTTTTAAGCCCTTGTACATATATCTATTTTCTTTGCTCTTTAAAATAGTTCTGCAATTTAGGAATGTTGTATATTTTTGTCCTTGTCGTTTCCTGCATAATTAATTTTACACAATACCGTTAATCCTTTGTTTTTAAAGCACTTTTATTGGTTTCTTATCATGAGGTTCCTTTACTTTTCATCTCTCCACATTAAATCAGTCATAGGTTATGTTAATGAAATATTCTTAAAATTCTTGAAATTATTTATTGCTACAATCTTAGCCTAAGGCACTATTGTCTTTTTCTTAAAAAGGAGCAATAGCCTCATAGTTGGCCACACTGCCTCTCTCTATATTTCCACCCTCATACTACCTCTAGTGTGAGCTTAACAACATGTAAGTTTTATCTTGATTCTCCCTTGCTCAAAGTCTTTCTGAGGCTTCACATTCTACTTTGAATAAAACCTACTAGCCTTGCTTGCATTTTGGACTTATGCTTACATTTCTGTTGTATCTTCTACTTCTCTCCTCATTGCAACCACTGTCATATTGTCTTTTTCTTTCCAGCTTTTCAAATACATCATGAATTTTCTCAGCTCATGCATTTTACACATGTCTTTGACTGTCTGGACCTCTTTTTGCCTTCTATGAATATTACCTGAATAATCCTTACCTCATTTAGTGTGTTAGCTTAGATGCCATTTCTTTAAAGAGACTTTCCCATAAGATTCAGTTTAATATAGACTTATCTGTTTTATTTTAGCATAGTAAACTGTTTCTTAAATTGTAGTTTAGTACTGAATATACATTGTTTTGTCTTCTATTCACTCTTTCCCTACTTCTTTTATAGTCACCTCTTCAGAACTAACTTCCTTTATAACATTACTCCATTCCAAATCTATGTGATTCTGGTGGTTCTATCCCCACCTTAACTTTCCAATCCTTGCAAGAGATGTGCACCTATTCCAGACAAGCCCATCACCTTACTTACTGTTGGCTCTGGTGTACAGTGATTGCTTTAAGGGGTGTCCATCAGGCTAAATCCCTGTTGGGCAAATTTCTTTCCTGGAGTTTTCTAAACTGGAATGGAGGAGTATTGAATTTCAAACCATAAGTATGACACCAGAGCTTTTGGCTATATGTGTACTCTTCATATAAAAATGCCCAAGAGGGTGAGATCAACACGGAGATCCAAACCAAGATGAAAAATGAAAAAAGAAGGCACTGACATTCAAGTTACTGGATCTAGGTCATTCTGAGATCATTTCTACCCCATTCATTTATGTGACACCACACCCTTCTTTTAAGATAGTGTAAGTTTTGCCTTAGGTCTTTGTCATTTAGAGTATTGATCTATACAAATTCTTAACATAATTCGATATGCAATATTTGTTTGTTTTATCTGTAAATACCATGGGGGCACTAGACACCTGCTACCCAGTATTGTGCTTGGGACATAGCAGATACTCATCAAATATTTGCCAAATAAATAAATGAATTATACAAATATAATATAGAGATATAATATTCTGGTGAGTAGAGCACCAGGTAAAAGCATTATGTAGTAGGTTTTGAAGAAAGTGATAATACATGGAATCTACCCTAAAACTAAGCAATGAGATGGAACCAAGGTAA
>PVJD01014083.1:0-30701 GCA_004026545.1 Mormoops blainvillei | reverse complement strand
CAGTAGTGTGTTTGCTCATCTTAGAAATATACATATATTTATTTTTGTTAATTGTAAAATAGTCATTAAAGTTTATTCTGAGATATATTTTATAAGATTATAAATATTAAATATAATAATTTATAAATATAAATTATTTATAAATACTTTTTTATTTTTTATAATTTATTTGAAAATATTTTCTATTTATAGAAAAGATGACTACAGATGTGGCTTTTTAAAAACTGTACAGTAATATTTATTTTTATCATTATTTTAAAAGTATAAATACTTTGTTTAGTAAGCGTTTTTACTTCCAATCTGTATAAAGATCATTAGGCACTAATTTTACATATTCTCAGCTATAAAAATATATATTTAACAAATTTTATGTACAAAGGCACTAGAAACCCAACAATCATCTATTTAGGGAATAAAATTTTTCTAAATAATAAGCTTTCCTTTACAGTGATATATTTTCCATAGTATGAAGGCATGAATGGAAATTATTTAACAAAGTAATATTTTGAATTACATTCAAATATGATGTGTTGCTACTTTTCATATGCATACTAATTTTTTATTTAAATGTGTTTGTCTGTAAATGATATATGTTTGAGATTTTACTTAGAGATGTTGATTCGATTAAGGAGTTACTCCAACGTTGTTTGTAAATATTTTGACTAACTCTTCAAGGAATGGTCTTTGTAATGGAAACCTGTTTATGATCTGACAACCCAGATATGAACATTCTGTATTTATGTATTAATTAGTCTGTGCTCTCAACAAGTGTTCTTAATTAGTGCTTTTAATTGAACTCCATATTAGATTTAAGATTGTTTTTCTTGCTTTGTGCTCCTTCAGATCCTTCTAAGATTATAATAACCTTTATAAGAGACATAATTTATCATCTAGCTTTTATACAGATGTGACATGATCTTATTATATTTCTGCCACTGGATTTTATCACCATAATAATCCATTGCAGTATTTATAGAATGGCATGATGAATCATATTATATTTATCATATCATACAACAAATAGCATGACATACCAATAAATCACTTCATTTTAGAGAGTGTTGAAATTTTTCTTTTTCAACTTGCATCAAAATGATAACTCAGCCTATAGTCCCTTAATCAAGTCTATAGTCTTGCACAGTTTGTTACCTTAGAATGATTAATGCAGATGAAAACTCAAAATTAATTAATTATTAGATAATATTTTACCAAAGTAAATATATTTAATTGTATAAAATATTAAATTTCAAAGTCAAATAATTTCTTATAAATATTGTCTTAAGAATAATACAATTAATGGTGGACTAATAAAACTTTGTGCACCCTGAAATAGCTGATGAACACTTTCCCTGTTAGTAAGAATGTATTGAAACAAAAATCTATTTTAATAATTAGCATCCACAAAAATATTTTATATAGGCAAGGAATTATATAAACAAGAAAACAGGTTCACATATGTTAAGGAAGATAATCAGTTAGATTGGCTAAGAAGTGATCAAAAATTGGATTTTCAGGCACTTACTTCAGTATTACTTTATAACAAGTTATTTTTTGTTGATTTAATATATTGTGTAAATATCAAAAGATAATCTGGCTGATACATATGATCAATCAAGTTAGCCTAGTTGGTAGCAGGATCTTTTGCAATCCTACGTCCATTATTTTGGCTGTATGTTTGAGGGTAACAATTTCTTTTCCACCCTCTTTTTGCTTTAAAAAGTATTTTTCAGAAGCTCTCCTAAATCAGAGATACTTCCTATATGGATTGAGTGTTTCTGTCCCCATAGCATTTATATGTTGAAATTCTATCCATCAATGTAATGGTGTTAGGAAGCGGGGCCTTTGGAAGGGGGTTAGGTCATAAGAACGGAGTCCTCATGACTGCTCTTGATGCCCTTGTGAATGAGGCCGCTGAGAGCTCTCTTGACTCCTTCTGCTGTGTGAGGATACAAGATGAAGTCAGCAACCTGTGGTGCAGAAGAGGGCTCTAGCCAGAAACTGATTGTTCTGGTGCCCTCAACTTCCATTCTCAAGAATTGTGAGAAATACACTTACGTTGTTCGCAAGCCACTAAGTCTACATTATTTGTTATAGCATCCCAAACTGACTAACACACTTTCCATGGCTAGCTGCAACTTACAATATCAGGATGACCGTGGGATACCCAAGGCGTGTGGCTGAATCAGGAAGCTCAAAGCCTTGGCTGAGCACAGTGGCTAAGGGCATGTATCCTATAATAGGCCTTCTTGGTTTTAATCCCAGACCTGCTACATACCAGAAATGTGATCAAAAGCCAGTTATCTGTTATATAGCCTCTTAATCAGTTCTCTTATGTTAAAAATGAAGATAATAGTGTAATACAGCTTATAGATTTGTTGTGTGATTAAATAATTGATGTTAGGACCAGAGGACAATGAGGACAATGCCTTCATGATAAACATCAATTAACAGTAGCTATCATTCATAATAACAGAGAGTTAGAGTAATCTGTTTGGCAGAATGTTTGGAAAACATGGTAGAGTCCGACAACCAGATTTAATGAAACAACTTAAGAATTCCTTAAGTCTTTGCTTTTCCTAGAAATGGAACAAGCCAGAGCCTTGGAATTGTTGAAAAGGACTGTGGTTTGCTTCGAAGACCCATAAATACGTCAGGTTACATACAATTTACTAAAGAAGAATTTTTCTTTATATCTTCCTTATCCTGTGATGTTTAATTATACATGGTGTTAGAACAAAACCGTCTCCTAGAAGACATAGTTTCTTTCAGTTACAAAGTATGACATGTATCTTTCCTTTGCAGAGCTTCACAAATGTTCCATTTATAAAAATCTTTTGTCCTTCTGTTTTTGTCATGAGAAAACTAACTGGAAAAAATACTCTAAAATGTACACAATTGTATATTACTTAGCATAGAGTGTTTTAGGATTTTTAAGCTTAGGTAAAGTTCAGAATTTTCAAAGAAGTGAGAAGTCAGTATTTAGGGTTAAGCCCTAAACTCTCATTTCCTTTATTTATTTGACAAACTTAATGAGCATCTATTATGTGACAGATACTGATTTAGGTGCTGAAGATACAACACTGAACAACAGACAAAAATCCTTGTCTTCTTAGAACCTACATTCTAGTGTGGTAAGGTGGTCACAAAGGAAATAAAACATATGTTGCATGAGAATAAGTGCTAAGGGACAAAACATATGGAGGGTAGAGACTGCAGTTTTAAGTAGCGTGGGCAAGGAAGCCCTCGCTCGGTGTGATATTCAAGGAAACACCCAAAGTGAAAGAAAGGACAGGTCATGCAACCTACCATAGTGTTTAAGAGCACACACTTTGCAGGTAGAAAACCTGCAGGTGTCTGATGTGTTTGAGGAAAGGCAAGGAGCTCTGCGTAACTGGGCCGTAGTGAACCAGCTTATAGGCCTTCGTAATGTCTCAGGCTTTTTCTTTGAATGAGACGGACAACCCCTGGAAAGTCTTTAACTAGTCATGCGTCGTGGCATGACTTGTATCATAAAGGATCACTCTGGCTGCTATGGATAAGAGGCCGTGAGAGTCCAGGGTTTGTTCATAGGAAACACCAAGCCCTCTACTTATGGGCTAGATCCTGTCTTCTCTCACTCAGTGCAGAAACATTATTCCACCAACTTTCTTCTTTCTTAGGCATTATCACTTCTCTTCTTTCTAATTAATAATTTTCTTCGTATAAAATATGCTACAGCTTTTCTTTTCTTAAAATAGAATACCTTTTCATATCACAAAACCTTCTTCCGGTATTGCCTCTTATCCCCGGAGCAAAACTGCAGTAATAGTCTATACCCATTGTTTCCAAATCCCCTCCTTTGGCTCTTTTGCTGACCCCTCATCTTTCAGATTTCTAAATTGCAGCCCAACAGATCTGAATTCTGGCACTATTTCCTCTGGCCAAACTCATTCCCTTGTTGATCTCATCCTTTAACTCTCTTGTGTATATCAATAACTTCTAAGTTTTTATCTCCAGCCTTCATTGCTCTGCTGAATTCCAGAATTTTATATTCAACTGTCTGGTTGATACTTCTAGTTGAAATCTAAGTAACTCGACATTATTATTTGCAAAATTGATCCTCTGATCTTGCCCCCAGACCTGGTACTTCAATAGCCTTGCACATTTCATTAAATTAAGTTCATTCTTCAGTTATTTAAACCAAAACCCATGGAGTTATCCTTAACTGTTATTTTTATTTTGTCCCCTACTCAATCCATCAGGAAATACTGCAGATCTTCTCTTAAACTAAATATAGAATCAAGGTATTTTATACTGATACTACAATGGGGCAAGCTAACATCAGCTCTCAATGGAATATTGCCATAGTCTCCTGTCACTTGAATCTCTTAATCAAGAACAGAGGTACCTAGATAGCAGATTTATAGCTAGTTTTTCTTTCTTTCTGAAATGATTATTGTAATTTGGTGGGCCTGATATAATTTATTTATAAATTAGGCTGTCTCATTAAAAGTACTTGTACTAGGTCCCTTATGATAGTTAGAAACATCCTAAAATCTTGAGAGATATATCTTAATATGTGTGAATTTCAAAGGTGAGTTCTTAAGAACAAAGGACAAATTCAGAGGTGTTAATGCTAAGAAAATATCCAAGCTGAGTCCACAGAGAAGACAGTTACTGCTTTATTTGGATTTAGAATTCTTTGAGAGCCTTAATGTCACAAAATCAAGTGTATTCTGTATAAAGGAAATCTTGTAAGTATTTCAGTCATCAGTTTTTATAATCCATCTAATTAAGTGTTGCATTTCCTGGGTCAAAGGTAGCATAATGTTTTATAATTTCTGCATTGCTAAAATTTTTAATTTGGTCATACTACTTGACTGGTTTTCATTCATAATTGCATTTTTAGGACATGCAGTTTACCTGAGTTGATAATAACTTAATCCGTTCAGAATCTTCAGATAAAGGACAACTGGTTTCTAATAATTCACCATTATTATTTATTTCAAGTTGTTTTATCATAAATGCTTCCTTAGGATCTCAAATTTGTCAAAATTTGTTCTTTAGACTCACATAAAACACTTTTGTAATTTGAATTGTCCATTATTTTTAAAGATAAATGGAAGAACTGAAATTAATTTGACCTCTTTGCTGCTTTGGCATCCTACTGAATTACTGCCGAGGTTCCTATAAAAGCCATGATGTCATTAGTAACTATCTCATTTATAACATATTAAACAAAAATATTATGAACTAGTTAGGTTATCTGGCTTCACGGTATGTAATTCCCCTTTTTAATTTATGCTTCAGTTGGGTTTATGTGTTTTGTGATGTTTAGGATATATTCTATCTTTAAGTTTTCCTACTGTAGTCAAGATTTGATGTTCTCCAAATACAAGTTCTTGCTTTGATTTATGAGTCTTCTGAGCAATTTGCTAATTTTCTAATGAAATTTGAAATCATAGATAAGTTAAGGAATTATGTTGCTATTTAAATTCATTAAGAGAGTTGGAAGAAGATTAGGGAAAAATGCTTTAATAAAAATGGGACACAATGTGTTTTTAGTGATTATAATTATTATTATTGAAAAGCTAATTTTTAAAAATGGAAATAAATATAAATTTTTAGATTTTTATATTCAGACTGCTACCTCATTGTGGTAGTTTAGCTTTGCTTTGCCTGTTTTCTCCATGCAGGAAAAAATAACTATTTTAGGGAACATACTTCAGTGTAAAAGAGCGCCTGTTAATAGTCATATCTACAGTCTATATTCTCAAATTCCCAGTGTATTACATGTTTTCATACTTTATAAGCCAGTGGCTTAGGAGATAAAAAAAAAAAAAGATGTTTCTCAGGTCACTTGAGATTTGTTCACACACATTGTGCTTTAGCATTTAGGGGTGTTTTGATGGATATAAACATTGGTTTGCTCTCGAACACTACAATCTAAGAAAGTTTTTTCATTTCATTTTTTTTTTTTTGCCTTTTAAATATAATATCTGAGGCTGTATAATAGTCTTTCTTTCCAAGAGAAACCTTTCTTGGATTTTTTCCCCTATTGGGACACATCAGTATAAAGGAAAAAAGAAGATATAAAACATTCTGTAAAAACTTTTTCATTTTTCCCTTATTTGTCGAGCAATGTTTCAAAGAGTAGCTAATACTGCATTTCTCAGTTGATTACTTTTTTTGTTAGGATTTATATGAAACAAAACTTAGAGATGCATTACTCAGTTCATTCAATAAGATGATTTCTTTATTAAACTCCTAGATCATTTTTATTAACAAAGACAGAAAGATAGCTAAGAAGTTTGTATCAGAACATAGGAATTCTATAAATTCCTATACACCTTTAATCTAGACTAAGTGAACTTTTTTTTCCAGACCCCAGTAACAGAAAACTTCAAATTATGGTTTACGTTGTTAATTCAGAAGAAAAGTGCTATAATATCATACAATATTCTTAAAACAAAAACAATATAATTCAACTGAATATTTATTAAGACCCTCACTGGTAAAAATCTAAGGAAACATAAAAGATGACTGGCACATGGCAATGGTCTCCGGGCTGTGTGACATTGGCGTAGCGATGTAGGCAGGCCTCAGAGGCAACTAGATCTAAGAAACAGAGAGTTGACAAATTGTCCCTGTGTGTTCACACCTCAGTTTCCTCATTTGTCATGCAAAAGCAGTAACAAAACACACATCTCAGGGTTAATGATGTGATGTATATAAAATATTCTTATACTTTGATATAACAATTTTTCAATGTTCAATAATAAATCAAAAGTTTTGTCATTTTTGCTTTGTTTTGTTTTGTTTTGTTTTTATTCTTTCCCCAGTTACTTGTATCAACCATTGGGACCAGGGTTCATTTACATTGGAGCATAGTCAAAGACATCTGGGACCTTAGTTGTTATAGGTGAGTCTTAAATTAATATTGAGTCCTGGTAGTTAGAAAATTAGGAGTTCCTGTATGTTATTATCTTATATAAATAAATTATATAAGTTTAACTGGAGAGATAAACATTGTCCTGACAAAACAGGAATAAAATTTTCCTTTACAAAACATCCTTAACTGGTACATTGCCTTGAACTTGCACTTTAATATAGTCTCTCTGTTGAAGCCTGGTAAACACGTGACATTGAGGCGCAAGCCCAGGAAGAGGACATTTCTCACTTTTCTAAGTTAACAGATGATATGGTTGGAATGTTGGGGGTAAAGTCAGGCCCTGGGTCAACATTTTCACTCTCCTGCATTGAGAAAGAAGAGCTTCTTAATTCACAGTGTCAGGAATCTGGAGAGAAGGAGAGCCCCATGGTTGCCCGTGATTTTTAATATGCAGGGAGCCTGTCACTAGTTAGCAAAGCCTACATATTGGTGATGTTTTAACCAATTAGATTAGTGTGTCCTCCCTTCTTAAGGGGACAGACTAAAGACAGCAGAAGGCAGGTGGACAGGGACTTAGGAGCAAATCTTCCCCTTATTTTATAATTAGGAAAAATAGCTGATTATGATAAAAAATGAGAGAATAAAATAAAGTTAAGCTACTAATTGAGGTGTATTAATGTGTTAAATACAATACTTGTTATTAATCTAGAAGAATGTGTATAAAGTATATATGAGACTCTTCCTAGTAAAAGTTAACATACATAATATGCAAAGGCAAATAGCCCAAGTCAGCTAGTTTGTTTGTTTGTTTTTTTTAGTATGGAAAATGTTCTATTTCAGGTATGCCCCTTTAAGGCATATGTAAAGAAGATATAAAAGTAAGTTGAATATTTGAAAGAATAGTAAAAAAAATTCTGTAAGATTCCTAAAACAATGTTCTTTTTAAAAAAAGGTTCATGAAATGATGGAAGTTCTATATAGTCAAAAATAATATGTGACAATAAGAGTTTTTCATATTCATTAAAAATATATTTGGGAAGAGGGATCTAAAACCTAAGGGAATGAATATGTAAAAAAATATAAGCGTTTCAGACTCATATGCTAATTTGTGAGCCTGGTTATGTTTATCCTACTGAAGTCTTTGTGGAAAGGGCAAATCTTTCATCTACATTACCTTTTCCCCAACCTTATGGAGTCATGCTTGCTGGTGTGGAGCTGTCATGCATGCTTTCTGGACCAGCGCCACCTTCTGGTGGCTCATCAGGTACCAACGATGAGGAGTTTCAGTGCCTGAGAGTAACCAGGGCAGAAAGAAGAATGTGGATTTGTTATCGGAGTATCTGGGGAGGGTGGTTATACGGGGTCGGGCAAAAGTAGGTTCTCGCAAGAATACAGTTGCGAGAATTCTTGTATTATTATTTATCAATTTTGCATTATTTTCCGTACGAACAACTGTAAACCTATGATTGCCCCACCTTGTATTTGCAGACTGGATGTGACAAGACTGGAGGTAGAGAATACCTAGCATCATTTACGCAACTAGGAATTTCTAAATGCTGTCCCTCTGCTTTTATGTCCATCCAGGGTTAAGTGAGGAGCAGTAAAAACAGATTGTTCAAGGACAGTTTCTATTTTCTTGCTATAGGGTTGCTCCCTTTGATAGAAGAAGTATTGAAGAGCCTAGATGATACTTGCAAAAGTATCTTTGCAAGATGATATTTGCAAAAACAAATTGATAATTTCTTACTAAGAAGGAATTAAATATAATATTTTATATAATGCAATGACATTTTTTAACCAAGTGACCCTTCTCCTCTCTTATTAGCTCAGCAATACTGACAAACAAAAAGAGCTTATAAAACCAGATCATGCTTCTACTCTCAATGGCTCTTCATGAGTTCATGAAAAGGAAGTAAAATTAAAAGAAAAATTAACATTTATTTCATACCCATAAAAGCCAGACTTAGTGCCAGAAACTTTGTATCATTATTATATTCAAGCATGATAATAACACTATGAGGCAAATGCTCTTATCCTTATTTCAAGAGCAGATGTTGAAACAGAATCAGTAGGGTTAAATGTCTTACTCTGGATATTACGTAACTAGTTGGTGGATGAGCTGGAGATTTAAAAATCAAAGCTTTCCAATTTCAAATTCTTAAACTTTTATCATTAATTGTTTTTAAAAAATACCTCATAATAAAAACCTCTCACAAAGCAAAGAGGTTATTGAATTAATGGTTACATGTATATTTTAACAATAATTAATGTCTTTTTACATTAATACAATTTTACCTACTGTGATTTTTCCAATATTGGTGTAAAGAGTGGTTTTTGTGTCTTTTTCATTCATTTTTGCCTTTTACAGCTCCCATTTGAGATCATGACTATCTGGGGTGTATAGATCGATACCTGTGTATCAGTTTTTTTTATGCATTTATTTTGACATTATTGCAGATGTCCCCCTTCCCCCCCTTTGACTCCTCCTCCCAGCTCCCACTCTCCCTTCCGTCTGGCCATTACCACACTGTTATCTGTGTCTATGGGTTATATATGTATGTGCTTTGTTGGCTAATCCCTTCACCTTCTTTCACGAAGCCTCCGCCTCCCCCCTCCCCTCTGACCCCTGTCAGTCTGTTTCATGTATCCATGCCTCTGTTTCATTTTGTTTGTTAGTTTATTTTATTCATTAGATTCCACACATAAGTGGATCATGTGGTATTTCTCTTTCTCTAGTGGACTTATTTCGCTTAGCATAATAATCTCCAGGTCCATTGATGCTGTCACAAAAAATAAGATTTCTTCCTTTTTTATGGCCATGTAGTATTCTACTGTGTAAATAAATGTACCTCAGCTTTTTTTTTTAAATCTGCTCATCTACTGATGGGCACTTGGGTTATTTCCAGATCTTAGCTTTGTAAATAACACTGCTATGAACATAGGAATGCATATATTCTTCTGAATTGGTGTTTGGAATTCCTAGGACATATTTCCAGAAGTGGGATCGCTGGATCAAAAGGCAGCTTTGATTTTAATTTTTTGAATTGCTCTCCCAAAATAACTGACTTACAGGGAACTACTCAGGGCTTTTATAGCACCACTCTTTTTAGTCTTGACAGGACAACAAGTAAATCCCTTGTCCCTGTCACCATAGAAGGCTACATTAGCCTACAATTGACTATGGCTGGCATTTCAGCAAAATACAAAGTACTGAAATTAGAATCCTCTGATATTTTATAGCATATGCATTTTTCTATGGAGGATTGAGGTGCTTCATATACGCATTCTAAGGAACAAAATTTAGCTTATAATTAAAAGTATTTAACCCACATAAAGTATTTTATGTAGGCTATAAAATTAATTTTATCACACTTAACAGCTGATGACCTTATATTGCTGCAGTAATATATTTTTCATTGAAATGAAGCCCTGTGTTTCAGAAGCAGGAGCCTAGAATCAGGCCTTGGATTGGAAAGGTCCATGTGTGTTATGTACAATTGCTCTCTTCCCAAAGAACATTTTACCCGGTGTTTCTCATTTTATCACTGCGTCTAGGTGAACAGATGTGAACTCTAATTAATAAGATGCCATACATTGTCTTTTTACAACTCGGGTGACTTTAACCATTGCACTGTCAAACTAGCCTTGGTAAATTATAACTGTTGTTTTGGTCTTTTATGTGAGCTCTGATGTCTAAGTTGAATTTATCATGAAGTTGGAGTATCAACTGTATTTTTACTACCCAATATTTCTCTGTTTTAATTCTGGCCATACCTAGGTACTACAAGGTTTTGTTTTCTGGCAGTACAGAATGAACTTGGTTTTTATTTTAGTTATTGTTGATCACTCAAAAGACATAATTTTCTGTAGTATGTGACACACATAGCATGAATAACAACTTAAATAATAAGTCCATAAATGGAGTGACTATATTTTAAATATTTTCCATTATGCATAGGAAAGCAAATAATGCTATATGAATTAGGGCATTTTTAAATCTCATGTAAGTATAGTAGTCTGTTTAAAACCTTAATAAGTTTTCAAAATTAGAATCCTTTTTGAAAACCTAAATTAATTATTTTATATTGTTTGGGTAGTATATTTCCTGAATTATTATTTTAAAAATAGGAGTATTATACAAATGATGGCCTAGGAAAATCATATGGTTATGAAACACAAAAATTTAAAGAGACTTTCAGATGTAAGAATAGAAGATTGGTAAATGTGAAAATACTCTTAGATTTTGAGTTCTATAAGTACAAGGTAGGATGAAATAAGGAATAATCAAGAGAGTGGAATTAGCAGGAGAAAGAATAGACTTAAAGAAATTCTTTTTGAAATCAAAGAAAAATACTAGTTACCCATTTTCATTGATAATCATACTCACTTCCCCCCAAAATAAAACAACAGATCACAATTTCTCCTTTTCTTATAATGGAATAGCCAATGCCGACTTACTGCTAAAAATCCCTTTCTTCATCTTCACTCTCCTTTCTTAGAACACAGCTTTATTTTTCAAAATTGACACCATAAAATATTTTTTCTCTCAGCAGAGATTAGAAAAAATTATGATAGAGTTTAATAGGGATAGTATTATAACAACCTATATTTTCATTATTGGCTCTGAGTTGGATCATTTTCTTTATGTGCCTGAGTTGGTATTTTAAAATTGTCCCATTACTTACACCATAAAGTTATTTCATAAAAATATAAAACGGATGTATCTGGAGGATTTGTGGCATCTTTTGCATGGTAGAATCCTAGTGTTTGAGTCAGCGGTAAAATTTTTGGTTTATTAAATATCTTCACTGATGTAATATAGTATTAAAGGATTAGAAAAGCAAAAATCTTGGAACATGTACTTGGAATAGACAAATATGTTCTGAAATAACTTTTAGTGTAATATTTTAGAGATGGGTAAACTTTTATCTTCATATTTAATATTCAAATTAGAGCTTTATTTATTCTAGTTAAATAATTTTATGCTATAAATGATTTTCCCTCAGAAATCATTATTTAATGATGCCCTACTATGATTAGAAGTTTAGTTTTCAGAATTATGTTCCATAAAATGAAACCATGAAGAGTTTAAAGTAAGATATTTAGTTGACCTAAATTCAGTTTTATAGTAAGGTCCGACCAACACTGCTCAAATGATAAACAAGGAACTAACCATAAAATAAAATTTCTGCAAAAAGTCCTCAAAATTGGCTTCTCCAAAAACCTTGCCATCAGGAAAATGAGAGAAAGGTAATAGGACCAATATATGCCTGGTCATTACCCTTAAATATTTAGCATTAGGATTGTAGTAGAATGGGGTCATATAGCTTGATCTTCATATAGATACGGTTTTAATGGTTTCTTTTTGGTAAAGAAACAAGACACAGCTTGGTTTCTCATGTTAAGGGTGAGATAAAATTTAGCCAGAGGAAAGAAAGCAAGTGACTCAGACATCAGCTCACAAGCAATTTAAGGAGGACTAGCCATTCCATTTGGGGGTGACACATCCTGGCTGGAATGCTAGTGAATACAGCCATTTCTCGCCATCAGGTTCATGCCCACTGAATAGCTACCATCAGAAAATGGGGTCCGTTTTTGGTATTAACATTATTCCTGGTTGCTATCAAATATCCTAACAAAGCAAGGCCATGAAGATTTTACCATTCAGTCTTGATCTAAAATTTGAGTGTGGCTGTTTCTAATGCTCTCTAAATCCAGCTGACGCAAGGCCTTCAGGTGGAAAGGAGAGCTGGAGGCTAGAACATGTCACAAAAAACAGTATCTCACTTCTATGGTAGAACTTACTTTTCTTAAGAATACATCACATTCTCTCTCTCTCTCTTTTTTTTTAATTTCTGCAAAAGATGCTAATTTCTGCCATTGCTTGGTAACATAGCTACCCTATTTGCTAATCTAATTACCATAAAATTGCTTTGAGAAGTTGCTTACAGAGTTTTTGACCATGTATATCTACATTTGTTCATATGTCACATTTACAAGTAAAAGTGTCGTAAGAAGGAATGTCAGCCTGTGTTTGCCCCACTTTCCCCCGGTTGAGGGAAGTTGTCAGTTTCAGCCATCTAGGACAGATCTGCATATGCCCAGGGTGTGTAGGTAAGATGCACTCCCACAGCTCTGTGTGTAAATGAAGCAGAGCACCCAGGCCGCTTGTTTTCTTTGGGGAGCTGGAATTGCCATAAAGTATCCTTAGAGAACATTTTTAATCCCTTGCTTTTGTCAATATGACATATAATCATACAGTAGATCCTCTATTAATATTTGTTTTTAAAAATATTCTCCAGTGCTGGAGAGATTGGTTGGTTTATGGAAAAAAACTTGCGATTCATTGAGATTTATAGCTTCTCTTTGAAAAGGAAAGTGTTTCCTGGACTCTGAGGCAGAAGAGCAAGCTGAAGTAACAGACCCTTTCAAAACACTTTAAGTGCAGTTCATAAGAATTACTAAAATACTGTTTTATACTTATCGTAAAATGAAATGTATACATATATGTCCACTCTATAATATGTGCAACTACATTCTTTCTTAAGCAGATATTACTCAGACTATCACTCAATGGAAATTAAAAATCTGTGGTTCCAAAACTTAATGTAGATACTTAAATTTTATTCCAGTTCTGCTTCTTAGTAAATATATGAATGGTCACATAACTGGGCCTTTCGAACCTGTTTTTTCTTTAAATGAGAAAAACCATACATCAATAAAGAGATGTTGGAAAAAGTAGTATTTGCTACTGTGAGCTTAGTTCTGCCTCATAAAGCTAAGTGATCAATAAATTGTGGTAGTAATAATAATATTATTATTGATAACAAATTGTTAAAGCATTTCATTATGCCTGAATATCTACCAGATCACTGAATGAGAATAAAAAATTCATTTACATTGCGGAAGCAGAAATGAATTAAACATTTTAGGTATGCCTCTTTCCCCACACATCCCACAGAGATGTGCCATCGGGAAACCACCCAAATCTGAGTCTGCTAGCCCTTGAGGTTCCTCTTTTCATGGGTCTTGTTCTCATATACCTCAGTTTTGCTACCACAGAATAGACAGTGGTGCACACAGATACACAGAAGCACACATTTGTGCACACACGTGTATATACAACCTCCCCACACACAAACACACTGGAAAACTAAAAAGAAAAAGAAAACCTCGACAACAACAAAACTCAAATGGAGAGAAATACAGATGCACATAGAACACACTTTCTTTTCCTAATAAAATTAGAATCAAACCACTGATTTTTGTGATTGGCAGAGATAACTGAGTCCACAGCCTTTAGTTTATTTATCCTAAGCTAATTCATCAGTCAACAAACACATATCCGCTGTGTTAATTTAGCAAACCATGTGCCATTTGCTCAAAGAAGTGAAAGCCAGCCTCTACTCTGAAAGTAGACTGATGTAAAAGTTCTCATCCATTGTGTTACATACCAGGACAAAGTGGGTATAACAGACGGTGTGACCACTGTTACCATTAGAAGTTAGGGAAGGCTGACCAGAGAAGGTGAGTCAGATGTTTCCTTATATGTTAAGCAGTTTAGTAGGCAGAAAAGTGGAACGTTCCCTTTAAATAAAATACAAACAAAAAACAAAGCAGCTGTGGATAGGCAGAAAAGGGCATAGTGTGTTCAGAGAACAATGGGAAATTTAGGTGATGGGAGTATAAGACGCATAGCGGGGAGTGAGGAGCAGGGACACGGGTGTGAACAGCCGTGGTAAACAAGGGTGAGTTCTATGCTACTGGGGTCAACGTTTCTTAACTAGAAGAGCTACCTGATAGAATCTCATCCTTTAAAAACATGACCCTTGTGTTACTGTGGAAGAAGTTGTTCAGGAGGAAGTGACAAGTTAGTAGATACCAATTAGAGTGGGAAGGAGTGAAAAGACTTTTGCCCTTACCTTTTTCAGGTTTTTGTTCAAATACTGGCGCTTCACTAGATAGACCCTGATTACCTTAGTCACATAACAGTCCCTGCTACTATTTACTCCCACTTTTACTTTATTTTTCTTAAAAAAAATAATTACATGAATATTGGAATTATGATTTTCCCAATAGAATGTAGGTTTTATATTTATTGGGTTCATTAACATAGCTTCTGTGACCAGAATGTTGACGGGAACATAGTAGCTACTCGGTAGATACTTTTTTGAATAAGTTAGTGATTTCTGTAAATGTGAATTTATGAGGACCTGCAGTAAGTCAATCACTGTGGGCGTGAAGTACATGCAAGAGACTCAAGAAGTTTTTCTGAGGTAAAATCTACAAAACATATTTGGTGACATGGTAGATGTGATAAGAAAAACAGAATAAAGAAGGCAGGTCCTTTACTCCAAGTGCGAGAGACAGGATGAGTTATGATAACCAAGATGGAATATAATAGGAGGAATGGATTTGGGAAGGAGATAATGGATTCAGTATTGGAAAGTTGAGCAACAGTTGTCTGAGATTTGAGAGAAAGGTTTCAGATTAAGGATGAGATTTATAAATGGTCAAAAGTGGGTGGCAATAGAAGATATAATGTGAAAGTCATATAGAGAGCATAGAAAGATAATATAAATTCGGCAACTTTCAGAGGATTGGGAAAATTAAGACCAGAGAAAAACTGATGACACTTTTTACCTGGGTATTAAGGATAACAAAAATTCCATCATTTCAAGGCAAGATTTTTATAGATTTCAAATTGATGGAGTCATTGAAAGTCTTTGAAATTTACCACCATTCATCATGGGGACTTAACTCCCCTTTTTTAAAGCAGCAGCATGGGAAAGAAAATCACTTTTTGGCTGACATATTTTGTGGGGTTTTTTTTTTTTTTGGCTTCTTACAATGTGGGAAATTATTAACTATTTACATCTCAAAAATGTGTAGGCTAACACTTGAGCTCATCTTTTTGATGACCATAAGGAAACAGTGATATCTATATAATGTGTGTCTTTCTCTCACCAATGATCTGATAGGACCAGCATCTGAAGGGGGTCTGCCTAGTTTTTCAAGCCCATCCTTCCCGTGGTTTGCTCTGTATGTACTTATTTTCTGTTTAAAGGCTCCCTTTGATTCTATATATTACAAAGTAGAAATAATTGAACCATTAATCTCTCTTTAACTCATGTTAGCATGTAGCCTTTCTCAGGTGCATAACCTCTCCTTTCCTCTCTAAATAAGCCATGAAAATTCCATTAACAGCAACTTCAACAATAATAGCAATATGATGGCTACTACTAATGAATGCTTATTGAAGGAGCATTTCGAAGCCATCCATCTATTGGTAAGCTTATTCCAACTTATACCTTGAAAATACCCCTTCCCTACTCTCAACCCGTTGTTTGTGAGGGGACTGAGAATGATTGCTATAGAGATGGGGGGAAAAATCCACACAGAGTCAACAATAGACAAGACTTTTGTTGGGGTTTCTGAGATAAAGGCAGATACTTTTTTTAATTCTTGCTGAGAAAATATGAGAAACAGCTACTGCTATCTTGTAATCATAAAGGTAAGAGACTGAGTATGAAGTTAAGAAGACTATGACTCTGAGAAACGAAAAGAGATGAAAGAGATTCTAATGAACCCTTCACTAAGCTACATGAAAACTTTTCAGTTATAGGAACTAAATAGTTGTCATGTTATTTAAGACAACTCGTTTGGTCCTTCTTTTCTCTATGGCCAAGAGTCCTAATTGATACACATATCACGTACAATTAATTGTGATACACATTTTATATACATTATATCACCCAATCCTCACCACAATTCTATGAGGCGATTTTGTTTTATCACTATTTAAGAGATAAGGAAGCTGAGGAACAGAGACACTAGGAAATTTATCTTAAATCAAATAATTAATTGAGATGCAGATGCAGAATTTGAACCCCACTATTATAAATATTTAATTACAAACAATAATATTCCATCTATCTTAAACTGAATTTGGCCATACATTAGAATTTCTACTATAATTTCAGTCTTAAATGTCTCAACAAAGTCTATCTTATACTAGTGCTCCACCTACATTCCCTTTTTATATCCATGAAATAGTTCCAAAATATAAGGTGTGTATTTCTATGTATACCTATGTACTATGACTGAAGGATTTTCATCCTATAGAAAGGAATTTTATCATTAATAGTCCTTGCTACTCAAAAGGCAATTAGAATATTCTCTATGGATTCATCTGATCCCCAGTCCACATCTTATTCTGTGAAATATATAGAAACCTAGTTTAATTAAGTTAATATAATAAAAAATGAATTACTTAAGTATTCAGAATGTATCCATGTTAGTACTAGCTTCATTCCTTAGGTGATATTAGATAGTGTTCTGTTATGAAGCCTCTTCTAATTACTGTGTGCTTAGAAATGCTGAGAGTTTATGTGTTTAAACCTTATCCAAATCTGCTTAAATATTTGTATGACACAAAGCTGTCAGTTGATATTATATATATATATATGTATCATTTATATATATATGTATTATTTATACATATTGTCCTACAAATATAAGGGTATTTTTCTATGACCTACACATTTAAGTAGGTCAATATGGACCTACCTATACTAAGTCATTTATAGGATAGTTAATTTTAAGGTGGATTTGTGTGATTTGGCTAATAATCTAGTGAGTTGCACCAAAAGAGAGAGATACAAGCAAATGTGAAATAAACATGCAATAATGTTAACATATGTATGTATATAATTAAATATAAATATATAAATACATAAATATGTAAACATAAATACATATATAAATATGTATGAAATACATGTGGAAATATATATGTATATAGGCATATACATGTTTATATATATTTCATTATATAATTTACATACATTATATATATTTTATTCTCAAAGACACCCTGCAAAATGATATGATTCCAGTCCTATATTAGTTAAGCATTATAGAAATGTCACAGAAATTTGAGTTCTTACATAGGTATAGTTTACAAAAGCTAAAAATTTTTCTCAGACATCAAGGGATATCAAAATTTGTTACCAGTTTTATAAAGATGAATAAAAGTTGACAATCATTGCATGTCCATTATATTTTTAATAGGAGTAAATTGAACAGGAAAGTTTTAAAATAAAAATATACTTTAGAATTCCAATTTCTGGTCTGACTTCTAGTGAGTTTGTAAGTTGCCACCGCAGGCAGATGGGCAGATACAGAGAATCACAACTTACCGAAGCAGAAACCCACCAGCAGCAGCACCCACGGAGACCGACGGCAAAGCAGGAAAACCTCACCTGCATGTAGGTGAGGTTAAAGCATGTAGGGGCCTTCACG
The DNA here is from genome assembly GCA_004026545.1 of Mormoops blainvillei. Classification (NCBI taxonomy): domain Eukaryota; kingdom Metazoa; phylum Chordata; class Mammalia; order Chiroptera; family Mormoopidae; genus Mormoops; species Mormoops blainvillei. Next base: position 12,526 of record PVJD01014083.1, on the reverse strand, counting down.
CTTTCGGCAGTCAGTATCTCTTCCGGGTCTTCAAACTACAAATTGAAGAAAAATTTCCTTATACTTTCACCGGAATGAGGAAAAAGAAGCATTTTGACAGATGCCAGAGAAAAATCTCACTAACCTAGAATTTTTCACCCTGTGAAATTATTCTTCAAAGTGGAAGAGAAACACAATTTTTTCAAAGTAAAAGAGAAATACAATTTTTTACAGGACCCATCTTGTAAGAAATGTTAAAAGAAATGCTTCAGAGGAAAACACTGTGATATAGGTCAGAAACTTGGATATACATAAAGAAAGAGCATCAGAAAAGGAATAAGTAAAAATAAAATTAAAAAATATATATTTTTTCTTATTTTTAATTGATATAACAGATAATAGATTGTTCAAAATACAGGTAACAGTGTATTATATATATATATATATATTTGCTTATCTATGCTTCTGTATTCATGAAGTGAATGCAGGCAACGATACATGGAACAGGATGAACGGATTAGGAATATTTGTTTGTTACAAGGTACTCATACTACCTGTGAAATGCTATAGTGTTATTTGAAAGCGGGCCTGGATTAGTTGTAAATGTGTATGGCAAATCATAGGGCAACCAAAAGTAAGTACAAAAAAAGTATAATTAATATGCTACAAAAAGAGAAAGTAGAATCATATAGTATATGTTCAAATAAAACTTCAAAAGGCAGAAGAAAGTGTGAGAGACAAAAATAAAAATAAAGAAAAAGGGTGACAGAAAATTGTAACAAATATGATAAATGTTAATCCAACTATATCAATAAACACCTTAACCATGAATGGCCTAAATATACCCATTAAAAGACAATGTGTCAGAGGGAATCAAAAATCAAGACTAAAATATTTTACCTCAAAGAAACTCAGTTTTTAATTCTTTTTTTTTTTATTTGTAGATAAAAATAACTACTGGGAAAACATAATAGGATTGCTCATTAAAATACAATCGATTAGTTCTGGTCAGGCGGCACAGGTGATTGGAGCATGCTCCTGTATACCAAAAAGGCTGAGGGTTCGCTTCCTGGTCAGTGCACATACGTAGGCTGTGGTTTGATCCCAGGTTGGGTTGTGTGTGGCAGGCAACTGATCGATGTTTCTCACATTGATGTTTCTCTCTCTTTCTTGCTCTCCCTTTCTTTATCTCTAAAGTCAACAAAAACATATTCTTGGTGAGGATTTAAAAATTAATCAGTTAATTAATTAATATCAATTAGGCTTTATTTTCAAGAAACATTTTGGTTACTTTTGATTCACAAAAATAATATGGGTTTTTAAAATTCAATATTAGTTTTATTAGTTTCATGTGTGCAGCATAGTGATTAGACAGTTATATAGTTTATAAAGTGGTCCCCCCAATATTTCAAGTACCCACTTGGTACCATACAATGCTTTTACAATATTATTGACTGTATTCCCTATGCTCTACTTTATATACCCTTGACTATTTTGTGACTATCAATATGTACTTTTTAATCCCTTCACTTTTACACTCATTCCCCCAAACCCCCTTCCCTCTGGCAGTTGTCAGCCTGATCTCTGTATCTATGAATCTGTTTTGTTTGTTCATTTATTTTACTCTTTAGATTCCACATGTAAGTGAAATCATATAGTGTTTGTCTTTGTCTTATTTCACTTAGTGTACTGTCCTATGGGTCTACACATGCTGTCTCAAGTGGTAAGCGTTCATATTTTTTATGGCTGAGTAATAGGTCATTGTATATATAAACCACAGTTTGTTTTTTTAATCCACTCATTTATTGATGGTCACCTGGGTTGTTTCCATATGTTGGCTGTTATGAAGAACACTGCGATAAACATAGGGGTGTGTATAATCTTTTGAATTAGTGTTTTGGGTTTCAAAGAAACTCATTTTAAATATAAATACATATATGGATTAAAGGTAAAGGGATGGAGAAATATATGCCATAGTAACACTACTCAAAAGAAAGCATAAGTAGCTTTATTAATTTCAGATAGAGCAAACTTCAAAACAAAGAAATTACCAGATATATAAAAGAAAATTACATAAATTGAAGTGGTCAATACTACAAGAAAACAAAAATATTTAATATGTATGTGTCTAAGAAAAAGAGTAAAAATACATAAGAAAAAAGTACTGATAGAACTGCAAGGAGAACTCCACGCACCCACTATTGTAGTTGGAACATTTAAAGCCCCTCTTATCACAAATGGACATATATAATAGCCAAAAAATCAGTAAGAACATAGTAAACTCAAGAACATCATCTTTTTATTAATCCTTTCAAAGGACCAGCTTTGAAAATACTAATAAAAATCTCTAGGTTGGTTGTCTAAAAACAAAAGAAAGAGGGCACAGGTTACTAATATTCAGAAATAAAAGAGAAAGCATTACTGTAGAGCTTAATAAGGGTAAAATGATAACAGAAGAATATATGAACAACTCTTATTTTTACACACAAATTTTATAACCTGATGAAAAGGACCAATTCCTTGAAATACCCAAGTGCTAAAATTTACAATGGAATAAACAATATGAATAGGCTTATATCTACTAAAGAAATTGAATCAATAATTAGTAACCTTCCAAAACATAAAGCACCAGGCCAGTTGGATTCATAGTGAATTTTATCAAATATTTAAAGAATAAATTACACCAGTTCTCCAACTGTCTTTAGAAAGATAGAAACAGAGGTAATAATACTTATACATTCTGTGGTGCCAGTATTACCCTAACACCAAAACCAGACAAAGTTATAAGAAAACTGCAGAACAATACATCTCATGAATGTGGATGCAGAAATCCTCAACAAAATTTAACAAATGAATCTGACAATGTATATATCAAAATGTATGCCATAAACAAATGGGATTTATCCCAGGTTTGCAAGGCTGATTAAACATTTGAAAATCAATGAGTATAATCCATTGTATCAACAGGCTAAAAAGAAAAAACATGTAATTGTAACAGTAGATGCAGGGAAACCATTTGGCAAAATCCAAAACACATTCATGATAAAAAGTCTCAGTGAACCAGGAAAAGAGGGGAAGTACCTCAATTTTATATAGAATTTCTACAAAAAAAATATAGCTTATATTATTCTTAATGGTGAAAAGCTCAAGCTTTACATCAAGACCAGGAACAAGGTAAGGATGTCCCCTTTTACCACTGCTTTTCAGTGTTGTACTGGAAGTCCTAGTTAGTACAATAAAATGAGAAAAGGAAACAGCATGTATACTGATTGGCAGGAAGAAACAAACCTGTCTTTTTTGGAGGATAACATGACTGTCTATGTAGAAAAAGTACAAAAATCAACAACAAAGTACCCTCTGTAACTAGTAAATGGTTATAGCAAAGTTTTAGGATATAGGATTAAGAGACAAAAGTAAATTGCTTCACTATATACAGCCAGTTAACAAGTGGAAATTTGAAATTAAAAACACATTACCATTTACATAGGCACTCCAAAAAAATACTCAAGTATATGTTTAAGAAAAAGAACAAATTAGGAGAAATGACACTACCTGACTTCAAGATTTATTACAAATCTACAGTAACCAAGAAAGTGTGATATTCATGAAATAACAGACAAATAGGTCAATGAAATATAGTCAAGAGCATAGGAATAGACCTCTATAAATATAGTTAACTGATCTTTGTCAAAGGAGCCAAGGCAATACAATGGAGCCAAACTAGTCTTTTCAAGAAACAATGCTGGAACAACTGAACATGGACATGCAAAAGTAAGAACCAGGACCCAGATGATACATCCTGCCCCAAAATGGACTCAAATGAATAATAAACCTAAATGTGAAATGTCAGACTCCCTGAAAGAGGAGAAAGCTAGATGACCTTCGGTATGATGATGACTTTTTAGATATACCACCAAAGCCTCGATACATGAAAAAAAAAGAACTGATAAGCTGGACTTTATTAAAATTAACAAGTTATGGAAAATAGTGCCAAGAGATTGAATGAACAAGCTGCAGACTGGGAAAAAATACTTTCAAAAGACAGATGAGAAAGGACTGTTGTCCAAACTATATGAAGAACTGCTAACAGTAAGAAAGTCAATAGTAAGTAAATGAACAAGTCAATTAAAATGAGCAAAAGATCTGAGCAGACACCCCACAAAGAAGATATACTGAATACAAATAAGCATATGAAAAGATGTCAGTCATCATATATTATTAGGAAATTTAAACAACAGTGAAAAACTATTATATATCTGTTGGAATGATCTAGAATAGTCAAAATCTGTAGTGGAGATTGTGGAGAAACAGGAACTATACTTCATTGCTTGTGGGAATTGCGGGTGGAAATTGATGCGGCCACTTTGGAAATCAGTTTGGCAGCTTCTCACAAAAGTAAACAAACTCTTAACATAGAACCTAGCAGTTATGCTCCTTATATTTACCCAAAGGAGTTGAAAACCAATGCCTACGCAAAAGCTGTCACACAAATGCTTCTAGTAGCCTTATTCATAATTGCCCAAACTTGGAAGCAACCAAGATGTCTTTCAGTAGGCGAATGCATAAATAAGCTGTTTTATACCTAGACAATATTATTCAGCACTAAAAGTGCTCTATCAAATCATGAAAAGACATAGGGGAACCTTAATTTGACCCTTAAAAAGTTCATTTTAACTTTTCAGTAGTTCAAATTGAACTTTAAAAAAGTTCAACTCCTTTCTGTCATTGATTTTAAACATCTCTCTAATCATTATGGAGTCTGATAAATCTTTCTCTTTTAATAGCTATGTGATTTGACATTTTAGATTAAAAGTAAGGGCCAGTAGTGTACATTCTTTACCCTAAATTGAATAGTTAGAAAATTTGCAATTAGTGCCCTCTCAATGAATCCATACCTTCTCTATGAGGTCTAACTGGGTACCCCGGGGCAGTCACAGATACACTACCCAGATGCGTACCCTTTGAACTTGTTTCTGTTGGGACCATTCTCTTTGCTCTTTGTAGATCTAGTCTCTTCAGCTATCCGCTTTTTATAATTTCATCTTAGTGATCATTCTTTGTTTAAGAATGGTTATCAGGTCATATTTAATCTGTGAGGTTATTTTCAAGAGAACTGATATTAACTTTTTTGCTCATTTTGAGAATGAGTTGAAAAATGCAAACATATTCAGTGACTCAGACAACCTTGACAAAAGAGCAATTTAAGGTATTTTCTTGATAGAAGTCACTGAAGACTTTCATTTTTGTATTCATAAAAATTTCTTTCTCAAATCACATTTTATTTAGTATGCTGCTTCTGAAGGTATTTTGCATTACAGCCCAAATGTAGAAAACTAATCCCCCATTTTCTGTTAAGTAAAACATGGTTGATTATGTCTGTTTTGGGCTACTTTTGAGATGTAAATTTGATTTGAACAAAGGGAGTTGATTTGAGTTTTCTAGTCTTTATATTTGTCTCCTTGTGTAATCATCATTGTTTCTTTTGCCTTTATGTAAACGATGTAGATTCTGTATACCACAAAATTTAGTACACGGTAAGTCCCTGATGTCATCAGATTGCATCCTCATTTGGTCTTATTGTGATCTATATGGGATTTACCTGCTCTGTGATTATGTGCCCTTTCTTTTCTACAAACAGATGTAAAAATAATATTTTAAAATAAATTATCTTTGTTCCACAAGAGGAGATTTTGGCATTGGTTATTCATAAGATTTTCTTTCTGTTAGACATTTATATGGCAAATATTTATTGAACACTCACACAGGTCTGCTTGAAAAATAATATTTAAATGCATTATGCACAATATAGTATCATATATTATTATATTATATACCCTATAATGTATATTATATATTTTATACTTTATATATACATAACAGTATATATACATTATACATAACAGTAGTTATGTATGAAGGAAGTAATTATCTAGTCTTAGCTATATAGGGTCTTAGATCATGGGTCCAATGAGTATCAAAATGTATGGTATAAAACAGAACTTCACCCAGAGTATAATGTATACTATCTATGATATAGTCTATGTATTTGTATGACATACATGCTATGAATGACACACAATGCTTGTGGTAGGCTTGTCTTTTACAAGGACATACATAGACACAATCACATACACACAGAGACAAGGTAGTTATCAGTTAAACTCAATGAGGAAAAACACAAAAAAGCAAAATTAGTAATGAAAACTGCATAAACAAAAATGCAGAAAAGACTTCCCTATATAATACTAAGCTAACAAAATTGAAGATACTGATGGTATTAATTTATTTATAGAACAATAATTATTAAACATTGAGCCAAAGAAATATCAAATCATAATACTGAATGGAAATTTTAAAAGATGTTAAAGAATGTGTTCATTTGATATATTATAAAAAAAATGGTTTGTATTTCCCAGAAGCTAAAAAGAACCTTTGCTGACAGGCCTTCACCAGTAATTATTTTCCCATGTTTGCAATGCAATGGCTGAAATGTTCACCGGCAGTCTTAAGGTTCTAAGAATCTTGGGATTTTGAGCTATCTTCCATCATAGACCTCAGGTATACTTTGGTCACCTTATGATCAATTACATTTTAAGAAGATTCTCCTGACTCACATTTTTGGCTGAGTGACTCCAGAATGTCTTTGGATCATAAACTACCCAACATAACTTGGATGAGAATAATATCTAGCAAAAAAGCACTTTAAAAATAAAACACATTAGACTAATCTTTTAAAAACCTACCCCAAAGGGGTGTATTTTATGGGGAAATTAACTTATTATTGTAGAAAGAAATCATATCTTTTTATTTAAATTACCCGTAACAAAAATGACTCAGTATAGTCTCATTTTAATAATTATAAAAATAATAACATTAATACTTCCTGAATATTGGCAATATGCTAGACTCTGTGCTAAGTGTCTCATGAATATTATCTCATTTAATCCTTACAATAACCCTGCTAGATAGGAACTGATATTATCCTCCATTTATAATAAAGAAAACTAGACATTCATTTATATGACCATTCAGCTATATCTCAGGTTTTTTATAGAGACCAGTTAATCAGCATTCAGCATGAGCAAAACAGATGGACACCTGAGCATTTCTGATACTTATAGTCTAGTGAGAAACTCATTAGAATAAAGTAGTTGTGGGCAGACAATTAATGAAATTCCTTTTCTGCTACATAGGAATCTGATCTTCTGTTAAAACACTAGTTCTGTTCTCCCAGAAACCTGAAAAGCATAGATTGTCAACTGTGTAATTCAACAGCTTTACTTATGCTAAAAAATAACATCAGGATGGACAATTACATCTGGGCTGGTAGGAAATATAAAAAAACAAACAAACAAACTATAAACTTACCATGGGATGCCATATTTTGGACTTTCCAGAGGATAATGACTATTGTAAGGGGGCATGTACTTTTTGGGAACCCTATGTTCTGTGGCTGCAGAGTTGTTAAAAGAAATACTAGCTTCTATAGGATATAAAGCTATCAATCTACGATGACCCTGTATCTCATTTCCTCACACCTGAAAGGACCCTGAAACGGCTGTGTGAACTATTCTGGTAAGCGAAGCAAGGACTCCTTTAGAGAAGAGCTCTTGATGCTGTCTTGCTGGTCAGCTGTGGTTCTTCATTGCTTTTCTGTGCAAATGGGTTCCTAGTCTGCATTATTAGTTAAACCCAAGGAGACTTTCTAGTGTCTATTAAACTAGGTAAGGTATGTATGGCAGATAATGATAAGTATTCTGATTAGGAAAGTAAGACAGAAGATATCAAAGAAGAGAGGTGTAATCATGAAAATTAAAACAAAAAATAATTTAATACCGTGTCAGCGAGGATCTCATGGAGAAGATGACCTTTTCTAAAATATCTGAAAAGGGTAGGAAGTGAATCAAATTCAGAACACGGAGAGCAGAGAATACAAAGTCTATGGACTGCGAGCATTAGAGTGCTGGAACTCTGTTTTTAAATTAATAATGCAATTGCTTTGCATTATTTTTAAGTAAAAGCCTTAAACCTAGTAACCACTAATGAAATATTAAATAAAGTCATTTTGCAAGCCAACTTGTATAGATCTATATATATATATTTAAAGATCTGTGCTGGACCCAAGATAGATGTCCTTTGAAGACTAGCAAGATCATTAGTCTTTTTGGTAAAATAGAAGTCACATAAACAAATAATAATTCCTGTCATGACTAATTCATAGTTTTTACACTGTTTGATTGATATGTGTGTACAAGAAGTTACCACTTAAGACATATAATGTATGAAACAAGGGCATAGTTTTAATTCGAGAAATACCAGGTTTTAACAAAATAAACTTTATGATCTAAGAGGTAATGACTAAAAATGACTATTTTAAATGCCACGGCAGTAGGTTCATTATTTTTTGTGCATTAAATAATGATTTTCATAAAAGCCTAGAGTTCATGTTCTGAAAGCTATTACCTTTCAGCTACTGCATATACCTCTTTGTCTAGAGGGCAAAGTGAACACCATCTCATATTTTTCTTAGGCACGATATGAGAGCATTAATTTCCTCCTGCCGCTTTGATGGAACGCGATGCTCTGGGGCAAGTCAATGCAAAATGATCACATTTCCACTCGTAATCAATATAGCTGGCTGACAGTGGGCATCTATTTTTCATTCCAACATCCAGGAAAGTAAAATGATATGTGGATTTTCATCAAAAGAGGTGCTTTTAAGAAACACAGATGAAAATAGCAATTTTAGCAAAAGCCACTGAGAAAGTTGGCTGTTACTGCACCTCCTTGACTGCAGAGACAGATGTGAGTGTGGCCTTTTTTTTTCTTTCTTTCTTTTCTTCTATCTCTCTCGATGGGATAATGTGAAAATCTGTAACTTTACTTAAGGAGATGGCTATGCATCATAAATGACAGAATGAGTTTTTAAACATAATATATTTAGTCCTTGTAGTGTCTCTGTGGACTCCTTGACTTCTAAACACCCATTTTATGTTTTAAGTCAAAACCATAGATCTGCATTTTGTGCTGAAAAAAAAATGTAATTACCAAATCACTTCAAGTCCATTTTTTTTCTAACTCACGTATTTCCTACTTGTGAGATTTTTAAAAATATGAATAAGCTAAATTATAGAAAATGTTTCAAATTGCAGTGAGCTGATTTTGACTGAAAAGCAGTGGATATTTGATACTGAAGTTCAAATGTTAGAATGCTTGGAGAAAATGACTGACAATAAAAAAATCTAACTTTTACAAACTCTGTATTATAGGATTCTGTGCATTTCATACTCATAGCAAAAATTATATTTTACTTGTTCAAATTCTATAATATTTGATTGTCTTTCTATAAATATATTTTTGCATTTACTCAAAAGATTAGGAAAATGAGTCTCCAGAAACAGAAGGGGTGTAGGGAGGGGGGAAGGGAAGGCAGGAATGAAGGGAGGAAAAGAAAGAAAGAAAGAGAAGAAAGAAAGAAAGAAAGAAAGAAAGAAAGAAAGAAAGAAAGAAAGAAAGAAAGAAAGAAAGAAAAAGAAAAAAGAAAGAAAGAACGGACGGGGGAGGGAGAGAGGGAGGGATGGAGGGAGGGAGCTTTTAGGGCTGGAAGATTTCAAGTGCATAAATTGCTTAGCTTTTATGGCCTTTGGTCATGTTGCCATGGCTTCTCTCACTGATATATTGGCCAAATTTTCAGCAATCTTATCTGTGTAGTTTTTATTTGTAGGTAAGGGAGAGGATTAAAGATGATGATTCTTATTTTGTTTTCTAAGTGTCCATATTATGTAGGCTCACGAACAGCACTGGGCTCGTGGGGTCATGAGTGTCTTTTAACCACTTGAAAGAGTATTGTGAAGATGACCTGGGCCAGATATCTGTAACTGTTTATCATTCAGTTACTTGGGACCCATTGCTCCCTGGGCAATTCTTTCAGCTTGATTTGTTTCAGTGTCTGGGTTCTGACTGGTGATATTGTATGTCTCGATTGATTTTAGAATACATTTTTGAAAGAGAAACTTCATGGTTGATCTCCAATTTAATGGAATCACTCCATTTTAAAATATTATCTTTTATATTTTACAAATAAAATATATATACATTATGCTGATAAAGAAGTCAACCAGTAAATGCCTATATGGAATTAAATGTGAAAACCACTGTTTACCCTATCCCTGCAACCTCTAGACACTCTGGAGTTAAATATTTTTCAATATTTTGTTTACCTTTTAAGTTCTAATTCGGTGCACTTATGAATTTTAATTGCACCAAAAATAAGATCATATTGCATGTTATATTGATATTCTATTGCTGCTTAATAAATTGCCACAGATGTAGTGGCTTATGATAACACATTTCTTAGCTCACAGTGACCTAGATCTGAGATCTAGCATGGCTCCACTGGGTTCTGTCTTTCGGGTCTCACAAGGACGGAATCAAGGTGTTTTTGAGGCTCAGCTCTTAAGTGCAGGCTTGGAGGATGAATCTGCTTCTCAGCTCTCTTAGGTTGTTAGCAGAATCCAGTTTCTTACAGCTGCAGATCTGTGATCCTGGTAGCCAAGGGCTGCCCTCAACTACTGAAGGCCACCCACATCTTTTAACATGGACCCCTCTAATTTCAAAGCAACAGTGGTCTGTCAAGTTCTCGTGTTTCAGATATCTCTGACTTCCCTTCTTCTCTTGGCCAAGGAGAAAGCTCTAGATTTAGGGGCTTTTGTGATTATATTGGGCCCACCCAACTGGATAACAGAATAATCATTCTATTTGAAGGGAAACTGATTAGTAGCACTAATAGCATCTGCAGTCTCTTTTTGCCTCGTAAGAGAACATCTTTATGGTAGTAACACCTGTGGGAGGTGATCAGGGAGGTCAAAATTGTGCCTCCAATCTTCAGTTATTGCATAACTTGCTTTTTTTAAAAAAAATAGCAATATACCTTTAAAATCTTTCTGTGGGTCTAATATTTCTGTATTCTTTCCAGACTTTTTTTCTTTTTTATGATGTTACTATATTTCTTCCATGGCATGAATAAATCATACCATATCAAACCATTTCTCTACTTGGGGAAATTTCATTTGGGAAATATTCAGCTATTACATATGATATGAGGTAATATAGGTTAATGGTTAAAAAATAGATTTCTGGCTTCCAGTTCTAGGCACTCAGGGAGCTGAAGCTTAGATGCACACATGGCCAAGTCCAAGAACCACACCACTTATAACCCGCCTAAAAATAGCCCAGACATGGCATCAAAAAAACCCTGATCACAAAAATCTGAATCACTTAAGGAAGTAGACCCCAAGTTCCTGAGGAACATACCGTTTGCCTAGAAGCAGAGCAAGAAGAGCCTACAGAAGGTGCAGTCCAACACCACCACGGTCATGAGCGGACATGCCAAGGCTATGAAGGCTCTCATCAAGCCTAAAGGGGGCAAACCGAAGATCCCAAAGGGAGGCAGCTGTAAGCGCAAATGACTTGCCTATGTCGCCCGCCCCAAGTTTAGGAAACATGCACATTGCCAAAGGCCTCAGGCTTTGCCAGCCAAAGTCCAGGACTAAGGCTTAAACCAAAGCCCAAGCTGTGGCTGTAGCTCAGTCTCAGGCTCCAACCCAGTCTCCGCTCTCAAAATTGTCCAGGCCTCCATGAAGGCTCCAGAATAAAGGCCTCTGTTTGCCAATGTGAGGTTGAACAGACCAGTGGGACCCTTGGCTGCTGTCTGTGTGGAGCTGGTGTCCTTCTGTGCTACTTGTACAAATAAACTTGAGGCAAGAGGTGTCCAAAAAAAAAAAAGATTTCTGAGGTCTAATTGTCTCAGTCAACTAGTGGCTTCACCACTGAGTAAGTAAATTGAGTCAGCTATTTAAACTTTCTGAACATTATTTTTGTATATTTGTACATAGTGAAAAAATATGTTTCATAGGATAATCAGGGTGATTAAGTAAAATAGCAGAGGTAAAATGATTTTCCTGGCACAAAATATACTCTGAAACAATGTGAGTCAATACTATTCACAGAAGTGGAATTTGGATCAAAGACAAATGCACTTTTAGCTCAAAAAGATAAGATGTAACTGTTTATGGAAAATCCACACTAGTAAAGAGGACACCATTTTCTGATTTTTCTTGACCCTCTAATGTTGGGTTGGATGCACCTCAATTAACAAGGATTAATTACATGCCTGTGATAAACAAGGTATCTGCTAAACATTATGAATCAAATATGATATGAATGTGAGATAAAAAAGCTTGGTACTGGCATAAGAATAGGCATATACTTGTAGATCAATAGAATAGAACAGAGAGCCCAGAAATCAAACCATATCTTTATGGTCAGTTAATATTTGACAAGGGGGGCAAGAACATACAATAAAGTAAAAACAATCTCTTCAATAAATGGTGTTGGGGAAATTGGACAGGTACATGCAAGAAATGAAACTAGACCACCAACATATATCAGATACAAGGATAACCTCAAAGTGGATAAAAGACTTAAATGTAAACCATGAAACCATAAAAATCCTAGAAGAAAACATAGCTAGTAAAATCTCAGACAT
>PVJD01014082.1:0-30820 GCA_004026545.1 Mormoops blainvillei | reverse complement strand
GCGATTGGCAGGTGGGGCAGAAGGACACTGGAGGAGGGGAGGCGAGGGGGCAGCATAACACGGTCCCCCTCCACCCTCCCTGCGGCCGCCCAGTGGGATCCAGGGGAGGCGGAAGGCAACGGGGAGACGCCCAGCCCCTCCCACCTCTCACTTCAATGTGCTCGGCAGCCTTTCCCTCTAGCACGCTGGTCTCACTGCCCCCGCTTTCGGTCACGGTTGGGTTCCGGGACGTGAGGTGGACCTCGTCCGGCGTGCCTCTCTCTCGGTCCCCGCTCCCAGAGCCAGTGGAGGAGCCCAGCTACTGCCTGGGGGTGACGGGCAGGCGCCTGGGCTGGCGTGGGCAGCACAGTGTGGCCGTCCCGGGCAGGTGCCCCGCGGTGGCCCAGCCCGGCCCGGCCCGAAGTGTTCCTGCGCCTGTCTGCTGCATAGGACAGTCCCCCTCTGTCCCCAGAGGGACAGCGGGGACAGCAGCGATAGAAGACAGTCGACTCCCTCCCCACTCGACAGTCCAGGGAGCAGCGGCCAGCCTGGGCTCTAGAGTCACGCCCTCGATTGCAGATCCGACTCTGCCACCTCCCAGCCCTGTGACCGGGGGGCCACCCAGGCTCCTCACCTGTGAGGCGACCTCCTCACAGCCTCGCAGCCTCGGTTTGTGATGCGTGAGACGTAACCGTGTCTATAAAACGCTCAGTACCGTGTACGGCCTGCCACTGGCCAGGACGGGACGCCCCTGTCATTGCTGATAGTAGGTGGGCAGTGGTGGCGGCGGCAGTGAGACCTGTTGGGTACACACCTGTGTTTCTGTGTGGGGTCTTTTTGATATTTTATTCTTTTCCTGAGACTGCTGCTGGCTTTGGGTACCTGGCCCCTGCGGTACCTGGGAACTGGCAATGGCCCAGTTTGCCACACCTCTGGTGGCCCATTCTCTGTGGCATAAAATGATGAGTAGGTTGTCACGCTCCTGATTTCGTGGGTCAGGATTTCGGGCAGGGCACGCGGCGAGGGCTTGAGTGCTCCGCCCTGACTTGGTCTTGGTCAGGTGGCTCGACGGCCGAAGAGAACCGGGCTGCTCCCTGGCACCCCGTCTGGTTCTCAGTTCTGGTGTCGGCTTGGTTCCATGGTGCCTCTCCCGTCACGTCCACTGGGGCTGCTGTGTCCAGGACAAAGTCTCCATTCCCACACCTGGTGCCCAGAATGAGATTCTTGGGTCTGCGGGGCCTGGTCAGGCAGCCCCGTCCCGGCGGTCTCTCCGCGTGGCCACGTTGGTCTTCCCCACAGCACAGCGGCCTCAGATTCCCCAGCCTTCCCACCGGTTTCTAGGGAAAGCAGCACCCCAGGGTGTCCAGGGTGGTGGGTGGTTGGGTGGAGGGTGGGGTAACCTGCAAGGCTTCCAATAGGCTGGTCGGTACTACCAGCCCAGACCTGAGGGGAGGGGTCAGAGCCCGCCTCTCCGTGGGGGCGTGGCCGCCTCCAGTCTTCCGCACCAGGGAAGGCTGGCGGGGAGCGGTTGGGACCTGCTCAGGGCCAACCGCGCCTGTGACTGTGGCGGCAGCACAGGCGTCCTTGTGAGCCTCGAGGAGCTGAGTGACGGCATGACTTCGCACCTGCTACGTGGGGGTCGCTGGGAGTTCGGAGACCAGAGAGGCCAGTTCTCTTCTAAAGAGGAAAGGACCCCAGGAGAGCGGTCAGGCGACGCGCCCAAGGGCTGCGAATGGACCACGGCGTGGGGGCAGAGTTCACGCTGCCCCTCCCCAAAAGGCAGGGACAGACCACAGAGACTCGGCAAGTGACCCACAGCCAGATCATCTACCTTTAAATGTGGGCCCGCCACCTACCTTCCGCGTGGTCTTGGACAAGTCACTCCCCTTCCCGCTGTGCCTCGGTCCCCCGATCTGTGAAGTGGGGTTGTTATGAAGATCATGTGAATTGATACCTGTATTAGAACAAATACACGCATTGGACGGAGCGGGGCTTGCGGCGGGCATGGCGGCCCATGCTTGTCGGGTGGCTGCGCTACCGTGTCTTGTCCATCCCAGGGAACCGGGTGCACGGTGGCTCCTTGGGTCCTGGTCGTTGCTGGTTTTCTTCTCCCAGGTGGCACGGGCTGTGGCACTCTCTCCGCCCTTCAGCTGTGCGGAGAGAACGCCTTCTGAGTCTGAACCCACTGACAGGGAGGACACTCGTGTTCCTAGACGCCCGGCGGTGGCTGTCACTATGCTGCACCTGGAAACCGTCCAGCCCCCGGCAGGCTGGCCTCCCTCTCGCTTCCCCATTTTTACTTCATATTCCACTGAAAGACATAAAAACGTGTTTTAAGATAAGAATAACTATCACATCATTACACACAGTGTGGGAAGTGAGCATTTTTCTTAAAGGTCTTATTAACCTGCTAAGTGAGGTCCCATTTCTTTCTAGAAGAATGTCTCTATTGAAATGGTCTCTTTCCATCTGCAACGTCACTGGAGAGGCAAAGCGGAGTGTCCGTGGCGGGAGGGCCCTGCCCGGCAGTGACGGCGCGTGGGCACCTCGGCCCTCTCTTCGCCCTTCGCCTGCGCAGAGGCGTGAGGGCCGGTGACAGGAGGGGGTGCCACTCTGGAGGGGTGGGCCACATGCATGAGCTCGCCGAAGAGCCCCAGGGCTGCTGTGCTCGCCTAGGCTTGGAAAAAATCCAGCACCCAAAACATTACTTCCTGGCCCCACTGTCTGCCAAGCAACTTCGAATGTAATTGTTAAGCTATAGAGATGTTAGAATATGGGCTTTTGGAACCTAAGGAGGCCTCAGCAGACATCTGTTCCATCTCGTGCCTGGAAACCCAGGCCCTCGGGACAGGGCTTGGCTTGTCTGGCACAAGTGGCTGGAGTTCGCCAACGAGGCAAGCTAGGTCTGGGGGCTTACTCCACCGCCCCAAGAATTGCAGGGTGCGGCCCATTGGAACAGCCCCCCCGTGCCCGCATCATCCCCCGCGGAGCCTTTTGAAATATGTTTATTGCGTTGTGCTCATATGGGGCGCAGTAGCCAAGGGCGACCAGCAGGTGGCAGTAAATAATAAACAAACAGCACCTCTAAGGTGGCTACTGCCCTGGTCCAGTGCTGTGGGCGCTGCAGGTCCTTCTAAGACGCTCTTGATTTCTGGTCGTGGTGACGAGGGGGAGCTTGCCAGCCTCAGCTGCCTGGAATCAGTACCACTCGGGGGGTGACAGTCTCCCAGAAATAGCTTTCCCAGAAATGGAGCTACCGTGATAGCAGCCCATGCCCTGGGCCGAGCCCCCAACATCCTGGGGAGGAGACGTGTGTGTGGCAGGGGGAGAGCCCTATTTCCTCCGGGCGTCAGTGTGCAGGAGATGGGAATGCAGCAGAAGCAACCCTCTTCCTCTGCCACGGCCCGGTCCTTCCCCCAGACCTCCCCACGGGCCGCTTCAGGAGGGGCAGGCGGGACCCTGCCGCTGCGTTGGGGTGTTGGGAGGGGGAAGAGAAACAAACTCTGAGTCTTCCACGAACCGGACAGGTGGCCACATGTCACCTGTACCCTGATTGCAAGGGGACTTGAGAGAGGAAGGGAGTTACAGGGACGGCCATAGGGAAGGAGTGTGTGTGTGTGTGTAGGGGCAGCTGCGTGTGTGATGGGCGTGGGGTGTGGAGGTGCACGGGAAAGCACAGGTGTGACGTGTGGACAGAGGCTGTGTAGTGGGGGTATGATGTGTGTGTGTTGTATGTTGCGGGGGGGTGTGGTGAGTGCAAGGGTGTGACAGTGTGTGTAATAGGTGTGAGTGTATGAGGCGTGTAGTGTGCAGGGCGGGTTTCTGAGGGTGTGCAAGGGTGTCTGTGTGGGGGGGTGTGCGGGAGTCTGTGGCGAGGCTCTCAGCTTTGCCCTGATTTGCCCTGGGGCGGAAGGTGGGTTAACCCCCTCCTCTGGGCCCCTCAAGCAACCCCGGGCCTTTTTCGCCTTCAAGCACCAGTTGAGGGAGCTGTTTCCTTTTCTCCACTTTTGTCCCAGCCTTTGGGGACCGACTCCAGCAGCCTCCTGCCCCTGGTGGCCCTCATGCTCCTACCCCCGCAGCTGAGCCCCTGGTCAGGGAAGCACCTGGCAGGTGTGGACAGCAGGTGGCAGTGGGGGTGCAGCAGGAAGGCGCCGGGCAGGGTCTGGAGGACCCCCCGCCCCGCCCCTTGGCTCCCTTCCACTGGGAGGTTGGGGACTGGGCCCTCCTCACTCCCACGCCAGGCCTCTGAGGGGGACCAGGCTGAGGACGAGGAAGAGAGTCCCATCCAGTCACCTTGGGGGGCCCGGCTCGACCTGGAACTTTGACCGTGTTGTGCAGGAGGGAACTTGATGGCGTGCCCAGGCCTGTAACCAGAAATCCTCAGGCTCGAGCCAGGCGCTCCGGGTGGCGCGGGCGACCTGGTAGGACCCTGCGAGACCTGGGCGCCTGTCCCCTGTGACCGTGGCTCCCATCAACCCTGGTGCCAAGCACGCCCGCTGGCGAAAAATAAAGGGATTGAGATTTTAATAACCTCAAGGCCCGTGCGAGCACTGCCGTCTCTTATGAGAGACCTTAGGGGAAGAAAAAAGCTCTAAACATGTGGTGTGGCCTCATGAAATAATGGGGCGTTCGTGCCTTGCACTTTGTTAGATTTGGGGCTGACAGGATGTTCCGAGAGGTAGCCCTTGGCAGTAGCCAGCTGAGACGTTAACTCTGAGGCCCAGGAGTCAACCCCGAGGCACCTGACTTAATGGAGAAAGACTTCAGGCCTCCCCGAGAGTCTCTGTCTGCGCGGAGGATCAGGGGTGAATGGACAGCACTGTCAAGGGCACTTCAAACTCCCCGCAGAGCGCCGCGGGCCAGGCCTGCTCCGAGAGGCTGCGTTCACGCCCGACAGGCCGGCCAGCCCCGTGGGGCTGGGAGAGGCCACAGCCTGTGGCCAGAAAGGCCCCGGAGCAGCAAACCCACCGCAGGGCTCGGGGCGCGGTGTGCTCCCTGGCAAGGTCGCTGGCAAGGTCGAGAGGCAAGGCCTCCGGGGTACACGTGCGGAGGGCAGGGCGCCAGCCCCCTGCTGCCATGAACCGCAGGGCGGACGTGGCGCTGGACCCCGCGTAGGGCGCAGTAGGGATGTGGTGGGGATGCCATGGGGGACGCGGTGGGGACGATGTTCGGCTCCCTGGGGAAGACTGTTTCTGTGGTAGCTCCTTATTTGGTGAAAGTATCTGTGAACAGCTGGGGGCCGACCTGGACTGAAAAGATCAGTTGCAGCTCTTGTCCACGTTGTTTTTAATCTGTATTTATTGATCCCGACAGGAAACATGAGGTTTCTGGATCAGAGAACAGTCCCATTTTTTATTCACATGGGCATCCCAGTGCCGGCTCCCATGTCCCAGCCCTTCAGGGAGGGGCGGTGGCCACGTGGTGGGAGCTAGCGCGCCCTGTGTGCCCGGGAGAGGAGCCCCGAAATCATGCCCCTCCTCCCAGCCTCTGCCTGGGCAGCAGAGGGGAGCCCACAGGAGACAGCCAGCCCCGGGGATGTGAACGGAAGGCTGGGGACAGGTGTCAGCCACCCTTTATCCCAGGGGCCAGCCCCTGTGCTCAGAACCCCCTGACGATGGGACAGACGTGAAGACCCTTGTGAAATCTTGTCTCCCAGTGCACGTGTCTGCGTTGGGAAGTTCCGGACGCCATCTTTGAGTATCTCCACAGGCCTGGGACTTTGTGTGTTGTGTTGCCTCTGTGGAGACGGGGGATCGGAGAGGGGGATGACAAGGAAGCTGAGCCGGAGAGGCTGCGTGGCCGCTGGCGGTCAGCCAGCGCGGAGGCGGGGCCTAGAGGCCCCCAGGCTGTGGGCCCCCGACACAGGCCAGGCCAGTTTGAGCACGTTTGCTCGGTCGCAGCAGAGCTTTCGAAAAGGCCAGTCCTCCTGCCCCACACCTGCTGCCAACACTGTGCTCCTCGTGCGGAGCAAGGGGGGCCTGGTGCTTTGTCCTCGGGGACCCACCGACCTTCGTGAGAGGTGGACAGTGCACAGAAAGTTGGCAGTGGCAGGGAGGGAGAAGCCCAGGGCCGACCCGGCGGGGGCCGGCCTTGGAGGAGGCCGAGTCCGAAGGCCGCGTTCTGGCGGGCGGGGCTGGACACTCAAGGGCAGGCGAAGACCTGGGGGCTGGTGCCCGGGGAGGGAGGCAGGAATCGGACCTTATGAGCCCTGTCGGCCATGGGGGAGAGGACAGGGCACTGAGAAGCGCAGCAGGTGGAAGCAGGGGAAGAGACGGGACTGTTCCTGCTACATAGCCAGATGTTCTCATTAGGGGGAAGCCCCTCTTCTACCCCTCCCTGGGGGCTGGGGAAGAAAGGCTGAAAGATATAAGGAAAAACCAATGTAGGGACATGCAGATGACTTAGAATAAGGCTATGTACAGTTCTTTGGTGACAAGGGGGTAACCAGCTTGTTGCGGCCGTGGAGGAAGCCAGATGTTAGTGGGTTCTCTCACCTGTGTTCACCCAACTGTCAGCCTGGGGACCTCTGGGGAGGTTTCAGACGTGTGCACCGGGGCCCTGGCCTGGCCCATGGATACTGCAGGAGGGACCGGTGCCCCCTGAGAAGCAGCCACGCCTCCGTCACTGCAGGCCTGGAAGCCGGCTCTCGTGGGGCCCCCATTCACAGCAAACATGGTAATATTTACCAAGTATTTCTGGAAAAACGAGTGTAAAGTGCAGGAAACGCAGAGCAAATCGCTAGAACGCGTACATTAGCAACATAGGACATTTAATGGATCGGAGAAGAGAAAGATTTCAGGAAAATGTCAAACGCGGAATGTAAATACGAGACTTCTCACTGTGCCATCTCCCCAAGACTTTACTCCAGGCTCCAGTTATAACTAGAGCTGAGATCACCCCAGGTTCAGTCCTGACAGCGGTGGCGGGGAAAGGGGGGCGGAGGGCGCGGCGCCTGCCGCGGAGAGCGTTGGGCTCCCATGGGACCCCCTCGGTGGGGCCAGGTGCGTCTGCAAAGAGTCTTTTGCTGCAAATCTGGATTCCTGGGGGGAAGCAGCATGTGTGTCACCGGGGGGACAGGTACTACCCCGCTGCCTGCGGTCATGGTGGTCTTGTCTAGGTCAGGGAAAGGTCATGGTCAAGGTTACCCGTGACCCATCTCAGGCAACCACACTCTTCCTGTCGCTGGGACCATGGAGGAGGGACCTGAGAACAGGCGTCCACAGCCTTATCCACCTACATCCGACCCCTTGCCAGTTCAGTTCGTGGTCGAGTACAGTTGGGAGGCCTACAGGCTGTGGACCCGTGCTCCCATCCCCGTTGGGTCAGCAGAGGGGGCCAGGACGGCAGAGTGATCCCTGTCCTTTCTTCGCAGTCCCCGACACCATCATCGCGAAGGTGCTGAGCCAACGCCTGAGCCAGCAGGACTGTGTGCAGAGAGGGTGGGTGCTGCACGGCTTCCCGCGAGACCTGGACCAGGCGCACCTGCTGGACCACCTGGGCCACAAGCCCAACAGGTGAGCTGTTGGGGCCTCCACCCTGACCCCACCCCTCCAGGGGCTTCCAGTTCACAGGCTTCATGAGTTTCCGAAGCGGAGGGTCTCTTACCCGGTTCCCACCTGCCACCCCATTTGCCCTGTGAGCTTGAGGTGAAGCTCAGGTTCCAGTCCTGGCTTTGTCACCTGCGGGACCTGAACCTGCCCCCCCGTAAACTGATCACACACACCGAAGCCTTTGCTTCCTTGTGGGATTGTTGTGCAGAAAATGGTATTTTTGTTCATTGCTTTTACAACTGTGTCTTTTCCTTGGACACCTGGATGTCTCTGGTGTTTATTTTGGTGTGGGTCTGCGGTACGAGTCTAACTCTTTTTCCCCAAATGGTGAGCCATCTGTTCCGACACGCGGTTGGCTGGCGTCGAATATACTGCTCTTCCCTCACTGACGTGAACTGGAGGGCAAAGGGCAAGTGCGGATACTTGGAAATAAGCGAAGGCCACCCCGTGAGAACAGCAAAGGTCGTTTCGTCAGCGCTGGCTCTGGCCAGGAGCCGGCCACCGTCCCGGGGTCTGGCGGACATGCAGAGGCGGGTCGAGGAGCCCAGGGCGCGCCACTGGGGAAAGGGGGGCTCGGGGGCGTCCTGACGGAGGTGGCCACCGAGGCGCAGGTGTCCCATGGGCTTGTGAGGTGAACGGCAAGGGCACGTACGGGCTCCGCTTCCTGAATTCTTGCTTACCGGAGAGTGCCCTTCTCTCACCTTTGTTTATAAACATCCTGGGCACGTTGCGCCCGCTCAGCATGCTCCATTGCTCCTGCACTGGCCGCCCCCCGATCCCCAGCTCCGGCGTGGCAGTGATGTCTGAGGGTCCCCCTCCGCGGGCAGCCTGCCGCCTCGTCCGACGCTCAGCCTCTCCCCGCTCCCTCTCGGGTTATTTACGTGCGGCAGGCGCGCCGTCCTTGGGTCTCGCTGCTCTTCCCTGGAACGTTAGAACCCTTTGCATTTCCGTTTCTTCCGGAGAATTTTCTTCTAACACATTATTAACGTTTCCCCGTTTCATTAGCTGAGTGTCCTTATTCAGGGAGGCCAGTTTTGTGTATTTGAGCATCACCTGCTTTCCACCATTACGACGTTTTTTCTGTTAGCTCTTACCTTTCTCCTTTCCGTGCTACTTCCTCAGACCCGTCCTTCCTGACGACTGTCACATTCGTCTCTTGCCGCTCTGGGTTTGTTTTCCGTTTTTGTGAGGCTTTCGTGCTTTCCTTGCCTTCTTTCTTTTTGTCGGCTTTCTTTCATCTGCTTTTCTCTCATCAGTTTTTCTTTGATTTCTTATACCGTAGAGTCTGTTCTGTCTAAACTATTTCGAGCATATCAATAAGGCATTTTACCTAAAATGTTCTTTAGTTGCCTGGAGTAATTCTTCTTCCAAAGAGTATTCATTGTCTGCCTGCCTGTGTGTGTGTCTCTCTCTCTCTATTTATTACTTTTAGGACCCTGTTTTTGGTAATGTCTATACCTGAGTCCCAAGCTGGATGTATTAGTAGTATTTTGCAAATCGCATCTGTTTCAACAGACCTGTTGTTTGTCTCCGAATAGCACGGGTCATTGTCTCTGTGGCTGCTGCGGCAACCACAGATTTGGTGTAGTAGCCACGAAACGGCCGGGCCGGGTCACTGCCGCTTCGGGGACCCAGCCAGCGCTCATTAGCCCGAACCCCAGGGGAGAAGCTGCCTGTTTCACGTCCCGCCCTCCTCACGGTGCCGGGGCTGCAAGACCAACAGTGCCTGTTCCACAGCAAATAGGGAGGAAGAGTCCAGAACTCTTTGATTTAGGGCAGACCTGCAAGTGAATGCTCCCCTACTCACCACGGAGTGAAAACCAGTTCCTAAAGACTTAGTAAATAATGCCGATTTAATTTATTTGACCCTCGGGCAGAGAGCAAGCAGTGAGGAAAGAGATGTTTGTTTATAACGTGGACTTAATCATGTGCCGGCCTAGTCTCCCGTCGGTATTTCTCTCCCATCGCCGAGGGCGTATGTTCCCTCCTCCTTCCTCATCTCGGCTGATTTCCTTTTCCCAGCTCTGCTTTCGGTTAAACATTTTTATGATTAATTCAGAAAGTAATTTTAGCCATAAACCTTCAAGTCCAGATATAGGCTAAGGAAGAGGGAGCTATTCAGACGGGAGCCTGCGTTGCACTGGGCTGAGCACGGGGTGGCGGCGTGGCTTGGTCGCGGGGCCGGTTACAAAGCACCGGAGCTGGGGGGCTGCTGGCTCTGTCCCCGGGAGGGGCCTGCCCAGAACTACAGCCCGAAGTCAGTCTGGGACGATGACGCTGAAATCTGTAATTCAGATATGAAAATCACTGGAAAGGCTCTTTTTTTAGGAGGGTTCGATGAAATGAGATTAAAATAAATTTACATATATATCAATTTTATTATTAGAATATACTCACACTAGTAAACAGAATTATTGGGAAGGGTAAGCTACTCTGTGTATTGGACACGGAAATAGACCTCTTTGGCTTATCAGAAAACAAAGTTATTGTCTCCTTGTCAAATATAAATCTCTTCTTAGAGCTAATAAATGGATAGTGTTCAAGTGCAATGTTTTGCTTGAGTCCTGCCTCATAGACCCAGGGCACATAATACTGAATTATGTCCCACCAGGCAGCATCAATCTCTCGGTCCCAACATCACACTGAGAGGGAGACGGGCCGAGTAATTGATGTGTCGAAAAGAAGGAGAAAAACTTATTTGAGAACAAATAAAATGGGCTATAAAGTTTGTTAAAACATAATAATAATAGCAAAAAAAAAAAAAAAAAAGGAAGAAGAGGAAAGAAACAAAGAACTATCCAAGGGTACATCCAGAAATCTGTCCTCTGCCTGGCTGTACAATAATTCATTTCAGGCTGCAAGTTTGGAGCGCGGTATTTCCTTTTCCAATTAATGTTTACTGTGGAGCGGGAGTGTAGGATTCTGACTGATGTCGGGAAGTTGGCTGCGCGTCAGACAGCCCGCTGCTTCCCCTCGGTGCCGCAGGGAGGGGAGGGGCAGGCCGCGGGCCTCGAACCCCTCCCGGCTGCTCCCTGCAGGCCTGGCTGGTCACACTCCCCCGCACAGGCCCAGGGCCAGAGCTGCAGCGAGGCCTCTCTGGAGTCCCCGGGCGCGAGGGCATGGGGGCCTGGCTGAGGGGGCGGCAGTGGGAGCCCGCGGAGTGGTAGCAGGCGGCGTCTTAGCATTGTTTTCTCTCTGCGCCGCTGGGCTAACTTTGGGGAGTAGGAAGAAACCACCCAAGACCATCGTGGAGGTGAGCTTGTTTGTGTCCCTGGTCATTCCCTGCAAGTTGCAAACCGCTCCGTGGGGCAGTTTTTGAGTTTTTATCGGTTATTGTTATTTCTTAAGTTGGACAGCTGTGCGCCCCACACCCTGAGCGGCCCCAGGGGGGCTGGTTGTCCCTGGGCAAGCAGAGGCAGGTCCCCGCACTGCACTCGGCTCCCAGCTGGTGCTGGGTGTGTTGTTGGCTTTTGCTAAACACACAGCCCTTCTTCCAGCGAGCAGAGAGGAGCGCCCCAGAGGGGCCCCGGGCTGGCCACGTCCAGGGGTGAGGCCCCTCCGCCAGCAGGCCTGGGAGCCGGTCAGGTTTCCTCCGAATAAGCACTGGTGGCCCGCCCAGGCTGCCGCCGGTGCGGCCTCACTGACGGCCCGGCCCGGCCCTGCCCTGCCCGGTCTGGCCTGGCAACTTGGTGTCTGGGGCACTTCTTCCTCCCCACTCTCCCAACCCTCACCTTCATCATCACCGCCATCCTCACAGCAGGCGTCATGGTGCTGCTACCTGACCTCTACCAATTGTGTGTCTGCGCTACGCCTTATTTATTCCATTCAACAGCCCGCAGAAGCAGGTGGGGCCACGTGGGCATGCCCAGCTCAGAGCCCAGCTCTTTTCCCCCCGACCTTGTACCCTTTCCACAATGCCTGCGTTTAGCGTCTGTCCCTGCTGCTACGTTTTCTCTCCGTTTTCTTATCTGTGAAGTGGGGCAGTGACCTCTGCTCTTTAACAGGTCAACCCACCCCCACCGCTGTGCAGAGTAAAGGGAGAGAGGCATGATGGGAAAGTGCCATCCAGCCGTGGACCCTGCTGGGGGCTGGCCCCTCCCAGCGGGGCCACTCCCATTCGCACGTGGGGAGTAGCTTGTCTGCTCTCCTGTCCTCACACACTAAATTACACACTCACCCCTAAGCACAGATGCCACCCGTTTTTCTGGCACTATGCTAGTCCCCTGGGGGGTTCCGTAAAAAAGAGGCTCCGTGGCAAATGCAGCCGCACTGGGAAGGGACAACCGACCGACAGCATTTGCCACACCCACTCCTTACGGGGCTGGTACAGACACCTTAGTGCTGTTTAAAAACGTTTCCCTCTAATAGCAATCTGTGTGCTTTTCTTGCCTTCGGAAGACATTCGTAGTCCCCAGGGGCTGGGAATTGGGGAGGGTGTCTCCTTGTTCACCTGGCAGCACGTGGCACGGGAGAGCGACCCTGAATGAGACAAATGCAAAACCGCCCGTTTGTCCAGAAGGGCCCATGGGGCCGGGCAGACTGGGAAATGGCCCACACGGCCTCTAGCGAGGCGGGTCGGTTCCTCTGCCCAGAGCTGGCTCGGTTTCTCGGGGGCGACGCCGCTGTGTTTAAGCAGCGGCGCGGGGCGGTGCGTGGCACGGGTGAGCTGGCCTGGCTTGTGGCTCACCCCCCGGCGCTCTCGCTTGATTCACCTGCCGGCTGTTTTCCCTTCCATGCGGCACTGCGTTTTTGGGGACACACGATGGAACCCGTGGAGAATGGCTCTGCCGTCTCTAGCGTGTCCCAGAGTGAGAAGGATGCTGTCACGTCCTACGAGGACAGCAGGAGGACCCAAGAAAATTAAAATGCAAACGACAGAGAGAGGATGATTCCCTGCCTCTCCCTCCCGCCCTCTCTCTCTCATCATCCCTCGGTCCTCCCAGGAAGGCGCCCATCTCCGCGCTGATCTTACGTGGATTAGGGATAATAAACAGCCGTTAATGGAGGCCTGAACTGGGGATGGAGTCGAAGTCGGCAGCAATGTTCAGTGGCTGGCAGAGGTTAATAACTCCATTACTCCGGCTCTGCGCCGAGCCGCCCGGCGAGCACCATGCCAGCCTCATCTGCTCCTCATTAATTGAGCTAATAGAACCCGGCCGACCCCGCCGTGCGGCCACCGGCGGAGAGTTTACCGGACGTGGGCTGGCATACATATCACCGACTGAGGGCCCCGCGGAGGCTTTTGTTTTGGGAAGGAAGCTCTCCCTTGGAGAGGGTGCGCCAAAGGCCTTTCCGAAGGTGGAGGCGCCCCGCAGCTGTCCGCACAGGGCCTCCCCCCATCCCTCCGCCTGTTGCAGCAGGACGGCGCAGCAAGGCCTCCAGACAGACGTCCACGTCCACGGGGGTGTAGATCTCAGCTCCCAACCGAACAGCTCTGGAGGAGGCGGAGGCGTTGCATGTGCTGGGGGCGGGACAGAGCAGCCGAGCCTGGTCTCCGTCCGTCAGCGTTCGTTCGGCGGCTTCCTCTCCTGTACTGTCCTGCCCGCCCCCAGAGTTTCCTGACAGTTTGACGCCCACTCATGACAAGTTTGCTTTGCCGCTCACTGGGTAAGCGCTCTGGGAGCCGCTTCCCCTCTCTGAGCCTCAGTTTCCTTAACCGCTGAATGGGGTTATAGCCCTGCCCTCTGCCCTCACCCTTTGTTGGAGACTCGTGCATGTTTGCTGGGAAAATGCACACGGGCAGCTTTGATGAGTTGGAAAACGCTCTATATGACCGAGATAACGTTGTCAGCAGATGCAAAATCGGAACCTGGGTTCCCTGCAGCAGGCTCTTCGCCTCTCTGTGCCTCAGTTTCCTCAGCTGACAAACAGGACAGGACATCAGATGTGAGGATGAGATGACATGACGCGGGGAAGCCCTCCGCACAGAGCCTCGCGTCCCCCGGGCTGCGCGTGTGGGGACAGGATCTCCGTGCCTGTCTACGGAGTCCGAGCTTCTGAGAGTAAGGTCAGACCAGTTCCTCGCCAGAACACCCTTTGCGTGGCTGCCTGGCGCAGGCTGGCCCCTCGGCCGCCCCAAGCGGATTGCTTCCCCCACCCCCGGCCAGAGGAAGGGAGTTCCTGCTCACCTGGCGACACGAGGGGCAGAAGAGTGGCTCTGCACAGAGACAAAGACAAACCGCACTGCTGTCAGAGCCGTCCCTGAGCCAGACGAACTGGAAACTGTTCAGGCTGGAGTCGCCCCGTGGCTGACGGGAGCGTGACCCCCGGCGTGGGAAGAGGGGGAATGTTCCTCATCCGCCCCTGCTGTCTCACCCGACCTCAAGGTGGTTGTGATGGCGGGACACAACATGGTGACACGCAGGCAGGTGAGAGGCAGCATTCCGAGTTCCAGAAGAGAGGTGCTGTCACGCGGGGCTGGGCGGGGAGTCGCGGCTGGGGGTGGGGGCGGCCCAGCTGCGGGAGCAGGGGCAGTGGCGAGGCAGGCTCCGAGGGCTCTGCGCGCTGGCTCATTGAAATGATTTCGGGGGCTCCGGGGCTGTCCCCGGGCAGAGTGTGGGTGCCTGTGATGAAAGTGGCCGGGGTGGGGCCTCAGCAACGGGCCCGAGAAGGGCACTGAGAGCCATTCGCCGTGACTTCGGACGGGCTCGGTTTCCAGCACACTCTTGCTCTGTAACCGCGCCCCGACCTACCCGGCCCTGGGGGCCGGTGTGCTGCTTCGATGCCGCAGACAGGAACACTCGCCGTGATGGGAACCGAGCAGCCCCCCAGGTGGGCAGGTGGCGGAGCGGGTGAGGCAGGGGCTCCCGGAGGTGGCTGTGCGGTGGCAGCCCTGAGCTGAGAAGGGTGGGGCGCCCCAGGCCGGGGCCCAGGCTGCAGCCAGTCGTGGTGGTGACGGGCCCATCAGCCCACAGTCTCTGGAGCTGTGGCATTTTAACCCTTCAGTAAACAAGAACTGACGCGGAAAAGGGATGTTCTCCGCTTTTTTCCTGCCTGGGGACTGGTGACATTTTATCGCCCATTTCCAATGTTTGTGCAAGACCAAGCGGCGAGGATGATGCTGAGCCCGCGTGGGAGGTCGGCGCCGCCTTTTTCCCGGGTTCGCGCCTAGTAGCAGCCGTCTGTCCCCGGGTCTGTCGTCTGCACTGAGAGCCCGAGAGCCCGAGAGCCGTTACCTGGGAAGCCGCGAGGCCGCAGGGCGCGCCACCCCGCCCTCCCAGTCTGCCGCCTCGGCGTCTGCACGGTGTGAGAGCACAGCGGCCTCCCCGAGAGTGAGGGGCCAGCCCAGGCCCAGCCCTGCGGCCCCGTGCACCCGGGCTACGGGACTCGAAGGCACTCTGCGCGGGGTTGGAGCCGCCGGAACTTCAGGGAAGGGCGGGAGGGGTCTGCGCTGGGGGGCCTGGGAGTTGAGGCTTTGGGAAGAGACCGGGCACATGTTTAACCTGGGATTCGCGTGGCTTTTCTTGGTGGGTGGTTTCGTTCGTTAAGGACCAACACTGACGGCCTCGCTGTCACACGTTGAAACTCGGTTTACCTATTAACCATGTAAACCCCTTTCCCTAGGAGCTTCCGAGCATGCCCAGCCCTGCCCGCAGTTTGGTCCAGCTTTCCTGCCCTCTGCGAAGGTGTAGGGGAGATTCCCGGGCCTGTTTTCCACCCCCATTCTTGGCACGCCATTCAGGTACATGTGTCCTTTGGGGAGAAAGGGACGCCCCCTCTCTACTTCCTTTAGCGTCTGAGAGCTTGCACAGTCAGAAAATCTTCCCTCGGGCCTGCCTCTCACCCTGCTTTGGGGCTCGCTCGTCTGCCCTGGCGAGTCGCCTCTCAGCTGCCTCCTCCCTGTGGCACGCGAGCTCTTCTCAGGGGCCCCCGCAGCGTGCCCAGCAGGCGCGGGGCCTGAGCCGGCTGTGAGCCAGGCAGCGGACCAGGCACACACTCCTCCCCGCCACGGTCATCAGGCATCCAAAGCAATCTCCCTGCCTCGGGTGGCGACTGACAGGTGACCTTTCATAGCGCAGAGCCCGGGGCAGTTGGCATTTGAGTCCAGCTCCGAAGGAGACGCCCTCATCTTTGGCAGGTGCCGTGTTCGGCCGTTAACATAAATCCATTTCCCCAAGAAAGGCAAGAGGACAGAGATGCCAAGATGACTTGGAGAAATCCTGTTTGTTTTTCTTTACCCGGAGGGGACGCTGGGATGCATCGGCGTGCCCTTCAATTTCCCGTCTTCCTTAGAGGCATAAGCCAAGGGCTGACCTGCCGGACCTGCCACCGCGCATTCAGAGCGGGGCCCCTGCCAGGCGGGTGGCAGGTGTGGAAAAGCCGGAAGCTCTCCTTCCTAAATATCACAGGGAGTTTTTAATAAGAAAGAACTTTTAGAAAAAGCCCCTCACAGGTAGAAGCTCAGCTTTACTTTCTCCGAGATTGTCAAGCTCTGGGCTGAGCCTCCCTGCTGGCTTTGAGGTTTCTGCAGATTCCAGACACCCCTACCCAAAAGGTGGGTCACCCCCCCATCCAGCAGCCCCTGGGCGGAGCCTCTATCCGAGGCTCCAGCGTGGCTCCTCCTTTACCTTCTGGACTGGGTCTCATGAAGCGCGTGGGTCCCAGGTCCTAGGACAGGGCTGCCCGTGTCCAGAGACGACCTGCCAGGCCTGCAGCCCCGCCTCCTCCCTGAGGCCTCTCCTTGTCCTGCACCTTCACAGGACCTCGCACATTGTCCCAGTGGGGCAGGAGCAAGGCCATGGCACCCTGGCTCGGCCCTTACAGGCTCTGTGGGGCAGGGCCGGTGCTACCACTGCAGAGCCGCAGGATCTTCCTATGCGTGCACCGCTAGAGTTCTGGGGACACAAAGGAGACAAAGGCCATGACCCTTGCCGTCACGTGGCTGACACTCCGGTTGGGGTGTTCTCTGGAGAACACGAAGCAGGGTGGCAGGGAGCAGGGCCGACGGGCCGCAGGAAGGGGGTGTGGCAGTAGCGCGTGTGCAGGCGGTCGGCGAAGGCCCTGCCGATACGAGGACACGGGTGCGGAGGAGCAGCATCGCGGGAAGACCCGGGGAAGGGCAGGCGGGGCTGGGCGCGGCAAGCGCCACGGCTCCGAGGTGCGAGCGGGCGAGTTTCAGGGGTCGCACGCGGCCGTTGCCGGGGGAACCGGGGGCGGGGCAGTGCCCGAGACAGGGGGGAGCCGCGGGGGACGTTGGAGCCAAGGAGTTATGGTTTAACATGATTCAAAAGGATGGCTCAGGTTATGGGGGCGGGGAATGGACTACAGGCAGGAGGACAAGGGCGGACGGGGGGCCAGGTAGGGGCCAGCTGGCAACAACCCAGGCGAGGGCCCCTGGCACCCTGGCCCATGGCCGCCGCGCGCAGGTGGCAGGCAGCCTGTGTTTCGAAGGCAGGGCGCGCAGGGTGCAGGAGGAGAGCTCCCGCCTCGATGGGGCTCAGGGGCAGAGGGCGGGCCTCCTGCCCACGAGGGAGGCGCGGCCGGGGAGGGAGCAGCAGCTCCACGTGGGACAGAAAAGCGCCAGTTTGCGACTTGCCCTGGTGGGCTCTGGCCATCATACAAAGGGCCGCAGTCCGCGCTGCTCCGGCAACGGAAATTCACTGTCTCGCTTCTGGAGGCGGCAAGTGCAAGACGAGGGTGTCAGCGGGGTTGCTGTCCCCTGAGCCCCTCCTCTCTGCCTGACCGGTGCACAGCCCCCCACTGGCGGCCGCTTCACTCGGGCTGCACCCCCACCTGCCCCCTCCCCCTGCCCCCACCCCCGCCCCGTGCATACGCGGCTCGTGTCTCCGTGTGTCCAAATTCCCTCCTCTCCTAACACACCAGCCAGATTGGGTCCGGGCCCACCGGAGCGCCCCGTTTTAACTTAAGCACCTTTTTAGAGGTTCCATCTCCTAGTGCTGTGAGCCTATACCGCGACGTGCTGGGTTAGGGCTGCACTGTGTGGGCCCTGGAGGACATGTTTGGCTCACAACAGCCTGTGTGGCAGCCGGTATGGCAGCCCGGACAGACCAGTACAGCATCCTCAGGGCCGTCTCATCTGCCCTCGAGCCTGCCCACGTCCCAACCAGGGCAGGTGCCTGGGAGCCCGGGCCTCTGCCAGCACCGCTCCCCCCGTCGTCAGGTGCCCACTGCCCCTCCCCGCCCCCAGCCCCATCCGGGCCTTTCTTTTCTCATTCCAAGATTCACATCCATGAAAGTCAAACCCAGAAGCCTCCCAGGGCTGTCCCGTGCAACCTCCAAATTACGCAGGGAGAAACGGAGGCCGGAGAGACCAACGCCTCCCGAGGCCGTGCCGTGGGCAAGCAGGGCCGGGAAGCGGGCCTCCTGGCGCCAGACCGGCTGCTGTCTTGCTCGCCTCGTGCTTCTGCATCCCAGCAGCCCGGCCAGTGAGCGGCTGCCCGCCCGCAGCCACACCCCGTGCCCGAGGCCTCCCTGGGGTCCCCGTTTTCTTCTGCTGCCTGCCCCCGAGACGGGCGGGGACAGTGGACCGCGACTGCCCTTGCACCTGGCCCGAGCTCGTCCTGTTTGCTTTAACCAGCTGCCCCTCTTCTGCGGTGCTCCGGGAGCGTCCGCCCCCCCCCCGCCTCCCCATCCTCTCAACAATAATTAGCCTTGTAAGACTAATGGACAAAATTGTGTCTAATTACCCCATCGAAGGCCCAATTATGCGATTAACATTCGTGGACTATAACCTAATGATGAGAAGAAGAGCCTCTCATTTGCATAGCATTAAGTTAATTGAGCTGCAAGCCGGGGCGGGTGGGGTGGCGATGGCGGGGTTCTCTTTCCAAGAGGATCCTAATGACCAGAGAGGACAGCGCACCTGACAGCTTTATTAATTAACAGCGGTCCGATTACCTGGCAGGGACCGGCAGGTGGCAGTGGGCAGGAAGGCTGGGCCTTGTAAAACTGAGAGCCAGGGCCCCGCTCCGCCGGCTTGTCTTCCCAGCGCTCGGCCGTGCCTGAGGCGAGCCTGTGGCCACCGTGAAGAACCGTTGCAGGAAAGTGTCCCTAAACTCTTGCCCGAGACCTTCTGTCCTGCCTTCGTCGCACACTTATTTTGCTCATTCAGTCATTCGTTCGCTCCTTCGTCAGTTCGTTCCAGCCACAGCTGCTGAGTGTGCCCAGCTGGGGTCCCTGCCCACAGGAGTGTCGGGGGGGGTGGTGTTCCGCTTGGTTCCGGGCCCCCAGCTTCCCCCGAGGCTTCAGACTCAGCGCCAGTCCACCTTGCAGCTGGAGAATGTCAACAGAGAGTTTCAGGCTTTGAGGAAGACTTAGAGATCGGCAGTTCAGGGCTCTTATTTACCCTCCCGCCCCCGCCCCCCCAAAAATTGGAGCTTAGAGAGGCTGAGAGCCTGGGGGTCAAGGCCACCTGGCCTTGGCGTGGCAGGGTGGGGCTGGCGGCCCTGGCTCTGCCCTCCACCGCCAGCCCACAGGACTGCCCTGCCGTTTCAGTACCTTTGCTGACCCCGCGGATGGCGTTTTGAGTGCTTAGACGCTGTCTTCTGGGGAGACGGGCCCGGCGGCCCCTCCCACGTGTCCCCGTGGCCCCTGCCCGTCCCTCTCCCTGCCTGCCTGCTCCCTGGGGGCAGAGACCGCTCTGTGCTCATAGTTTCCTGTGCAGACACAGACAACTGAACCAACCAGGGGACCAGTAAAGGAGTGTGGCTGGGACTAAACCCAGATTGCTTTCCAATGGATTTTTTTAAAAACAACAGCAAAAATTTAAGTGTGTAGGTCCTTATGTGACTTCCTTTCTCTCTTAATAAAATAAAATGGACGTATCATTACGTAGAGCTGTAACTCATGAAAGGTTCGTGGGTATTATGCTGCCATAGTCCAGGTGTCTTACGATGTAGCTACGTGCCCTCTGTCGGCAGACATTTGCTTCCAGTTTTTTTCTGTCACAAACGATGCGGCAATAAGTGTACACACACACACACACACACACACACACACACGCGCACATCTTTATGCATTCGTTTTAGTCATTTTCTTAGGAAAAATTCATAGAAATAGAATTGCTGAGTCAAAGGGTATGCAGAGTTAAAAAGTTACCTTTATTTTTTAACTTCAAGGAGTCAGGTTGAAGGAGTACAAATACATATTCAGTGAAAAATAAGTCCGAAAAGAAGAACAACTGGAAATTAATGATCTGAGCCTCTGACTCAGGTTAGAAAAACAATAAAACCCAAAGAGCGGCAGGAAAGAGACCTTTGGAACAGAAACCAGGGAGCAGAAAACAAAGCGATAGGGCAGCCAGAGCTGGTTCTTTGATAAAAATAATAAAATTGACGTGTCTCTGGCAAGACTTAACGATAAAAGGAAAGGATGCACAGATAAACAATATTTGGAATAAAAGTGGGCATATATCCATAGACAGCAGAGTTTAAAATGGTAAGGAAAATGTTGTGAACAACTTTGACACTAAATTTGGAAACAAAAGATGGATACATTCAGAAAAACAGTCTTACCCGATGTTGACATCAGAGGAGAGAGAAAACCCAAGCAGTCCTATCAGAGCGAATACATTGACTTGTCAGAGTGAAACTCCCCGTCCCCCAGCACCCCTGCCTAGACCACTCCACGGCAGTGAGTGTGATCACAGATGCAGAAACCAACCCGTGGCCCCGGAGCCACCTCAGAGCCCTGCACACGGCGCTGGGCCATCCCGTGACGGTAGGGCGTGCACCACAACCATGCAGGTCAGCATGGAGGGGTCTTAAAAAGCAATATTAGGTTGGAAACCAAGTGGTAAAAGAACATGCTCGGCAAAGCTGGACGACGTGCCGTGTGGGAGCTCTGACGTGCTTTAAAAATTCCCAGTCGTGGTTCTCTTCATCTCATGAGCATAGACGGGACGGGATGGGCTAGGACCACCCAGGGTGTTTCAGTACCAGGGGCAATGCGTTGCTTACGTGGTGGATTTGCAGGGTGAGCTTTATATTGTATATAAAAAGTCTTCTAGGGAATTCTTCTAGGCAAAAAATCTTTGTCTTATTTACCAATGTATCTCAAACTCCTAAAATAATGCCTGGCACATAGTAGGTTCTCAATAAATAGTTGTGGCCAGAATGATTATACGTTACATCACTTGTGTATATCAAAATATGTCATAATAAAACATAGTGAAAATATTAAGTTTTCTCCTTACCCCAGACCTTTGCTCCCTTCCCCAGGCACAGCCACGGGTCCTAGTTTACAGGATGTTCTAGAAACTTCCTCCCCACCCATGCCCTGTTTTCTAGAGATGGAGGCCTACTACACAACTGCAAAAAATGAAGTCAGGGGTATGTCCTCATGTCACTTGGTTTTCTGTTTTGTCGTAACAGTGCGTCTGGCACTGTTTCCACGTAGCACGACCACTCTGCTCTCATCCTTCCTCCTGGCCACACGGCGTCCCGGCCTGTGACTGTGCGGTCAGACGTAGACAGGTCCCTGCTGGAGGGCAGGCAGACTCTTCTCTTTCTCTCGCTTTGCCAGCAGTGCTGCGGCAAACGTCCAGGGTGCGCGGCTCCGCAGATCCGCAAGACCGTCTCTCCCGATGAAAGTCCTAGATGTGGGACCGCGGAATTGCAGTTGCATTTTTGCTTTCGGTGGGTGCTAGCAGCACTGTAGGCCGGAGGTGGATGTCCTTTGGAAAGAGCTGGAACATCCAAGGAAGAAAGGCTTTGCTGAGGTCCGGGACACTGGACTGCAGGGCTGCAGGGGCGCCTGGCCAGCCCCGAGCATGACGGCCCCTGCTGCCGCCCGGGCCGGCGGCACAGGGCAGTCGAATCACATGCAAATGGCCAAGCTATGGAAGCGTTTGATGTGTGAAGCTTAAGGTTTAGGGAGCATTTTTTTCCCCTTAGGATCAAGGATGGATTTAAAATATGCCTAAATGTTTTCTTTCAAGAATGGCTTTATTGCCCACAGCGGTTACTTTGTGATTTACATGCCGAGTATTTTAAGTGATGACTATTATTTCCATTTTTACTGCTTTGAGCCTCTAGCCACGACTAAAGCCCGACAAGCTTGCGAACGCAAAGGCCCGTCGCGAAAGAGCGTCGCCCTCGGGAGACCCGTGCCGCCTTCTCGAGAGGCCGAAGCGGGTGTGCCCCGGCCCCCATGGGGAGTGGAGTGGGGGAGCCCACCTGCCCGACCACCGGGCGGGTCCCCAGCAGGCGGCCTTTGGGGAAGGCGGTCCTTGGAAGCTCTGGGCTCAGACCCAGCTCCCGCGGCTGGCCCCGGGTGCCTGGTGGTAGAAGCACCCCCAGACCCCACATCCTTTGTGAGAGCAGATGCGTAGTCAGGACAGCATGGGACAGAGCTCCCTGCGGAAGCAGGTCGCCCAGTTCCCCTGGGCACTGACTGTGGGCTGGCATCGCCACGAGCTCCTTTAGAAGCGGTAGGTTTAGTGTAAACCGGCGAGCTTCGGAGTCAAAGAGACGCGAGCGTGAGCACGTGCCGTGTGCGGGGCCAGCAAACGGGACGGGCAGAGCCGCCTGCTCTCTGGCAGGAGCCGTGCTCAGAGGGGCAGGCGATCGCACATGAGCGACGTGAGGCGCACCGCCCGTCAGCCCCGAGGCCGCGGACTTGTGGGGGCTCGTGGGGGCTCGTGAGACGGGAGGCACAGCACGCCACGCCAAGCAGAGGTGACAGCAGGCCACGGCCAGGAGGTGGGAAGTAGCGCCACCTCTTTCTAGTTCCTTCAGCTCTCGGGCCCTCAGTCTCCTTACTTGCATGGTGGAATTAGCACATTATGCAAAGTCTCTGTGAGGCTCAAGGAGGCAGCACAGGTAGGTGTGTGAGAAAGAAACATTGCATAGGTAAGCGAACGGTAAGCTGCCACAGCTACCCGTCTGACCCCCGCTCGGCGCTGCCCCCTGCCCTTCCGCGCAGACTGGATTAACCCGCAGGCCCCAGGCACAGCCCCGCCTCCCTCTGAGCGAGGGTTCTGCCCATCAGAGGGAAGCACAGGCTCTCTGTCCCGTCTATCTTTGGCCACTTGCTGTGAGGTGGCGGTGCTTCTCTCCCAGAGCTGGGTGGGTTGGTGAGGCCTCATCCGGGGAGGGAGCCCGCCTAGGCTGGACCCTCGGCTCCTGACCCTGCCAACCATGCCAGTGAGCAGTGGACAGAGGTCTCCCACGTCCCCCCTCGCTGCTCCCGGATTGAAATGCCCATCACTGGCCGCCCCTGGACAAACGCGTTCCGCCGTTGTCTGCCGGGCACTCAAGCAAGCGCCGTGGCATAACAGAGACAGATGTAGCACCGAACTGGAATTGGATGGGTCTAAAATGATGCACAGAGTACTCATAAAATCTTAATTGTGACAGAGAGGCTAATAAACATTTGAGAACATAAATACGGGGTGGACAAAAGTAGGTTTGCAGTTGTTTGTGAAATGCAATTTATTTTTGTATCGTTATTTATTAATTATTGTACTGTTTTTCATATGAACAACGGTAAACCTACTTTTGCCACCCCCCCGTGTGACTCCCCACCGCCCCCCGTGCCTGGGGAGGAAATGGCTCTGTGAGACATTTGGTTATAGAGTAGAGAAAGTCAGCCAGGCAGAGCTCTCCAGATTCTGATCTGGTGGTTATATATGTCGGGTCGGTAATGACCTTGCGTGAACCGGTTTATGCGCAAGCGGACGTTAACTTGAGCACACGCACGCAGGGCAGGGCGGCGTGGCCTCGGTAGCTGCATCACTCCAGCCTGCAGCTGTGTGCCCTTCAGGTCTCTGATCCGAGGGGCAGAGGCGCGGCAGCTGGGGAGGGGACCCACTGGGATGTGAGGGGGACGCTCAGCAGGCCGCGGCCGGCCAGGTGGAGAAAGTGCCTTGAGACCCCAGGCCTCCGGTGGTCCCTGACGCTGGGTGGAGCAGCTGTGTGGGAGGGAGAGCACCCCCACCCGACATACCAGGCATGGCAGCTGTGAGGGTCCAGGATGCACAAGTTCAAATCCTGCTCTGCCATTTACTGGCCACGTGACCTCGAGCAAGTCACTTACCTGCCCCACAAAGTGGGTCTGATGACAGTGCGTGCCCCAGGCGTAGCGGGACATAAACTAGGCGCTCTGCGCCCAGTGCCTACGAAAGCACGTGCTGAGCCCCAGAGAGTGCGGTGGCCCAGCCCCCGCTGGCCTGGCCAGAAAAATGGCAGGAGTCGCAGCAGCAGGGTGCAGACATTTCTGGCGGGAAGTTGGTTCAGGCTCCGTTTGCGCTTTGGAGTGTGGCCCCTGGCAGGCGACCTCCCCCCTCTCCATCCTCTGTGGGGCCAGACACGGATCCGTGGCTGGTGGAGAGGCGGGCAAAGGGACTTTTTACCCAGAGCAGCCGCACTCTGTACAGAGTGAGCTGCTGGCTTAGTGTTTCCTTTGAGGGGAAAACAAACCATTTAAGTGAATCGGTAAGAGCCTGGACGAAAAGAACCTCTGCAGTGTCTGTAAAGGCGGCCGTAAGAGGAAAACCCCCAAGGCTGACGCACAGCCTTCCACCCTGGTGCACCTTTGAGAACTGGAGCCAATCGTGGGTCCGGGGCTACCCGCCTGCAGAGCTGGGGGGCTCCCGGGGTCCTCTCTGCCCCGGGACTGCCAGCAGGCTTCCTGTCCACAGCTGCTGGGGTGTGGGCCTCGGCAGACCGAGGGGGCCACTGGCACTTCCAGCAAACTCTGGCTACACCCCATGGCGAGTGTCCTGTGCACACACTGTACGGGCTCAGGAGATACAGAGGTGGGTGGGGGGCCGTGGTCCTGCCTTCCAGAGTCCCTTCCCCCAGGAGCTCTGCCTCCCAGAAGGGGTCGGGGGTGCTGGGCCCACACACTCTCCCCCGGGGAGGTTCTTGGGTGCACGGCAGGGCGCTGGCACGGGGGAGGTACCCGCGATGGCGCCCCAGCTCCCTGACACATGGAAAATAGGAAAGCCCATTAAATATTGCAGACAACCAGGCTGTAACCCAGACACCCGCGGCAGCGGGGGCTGGCTCCTGTCAGCCGGACAAGGGAAGGTGCTGATAAAAATATCAGCAAAGCCTGGCTAATCAGGTCAGCGGTAATGTTTTGGCCGCAAGGCCTTTTTCTGTAAGTGGCTGGAGTGAAATGGAATCAGACTGGGAGATGTTGGGCCATTAGGTGAGACAGGCGCAGCCGGGGGAGGGAGAGGCGGAAACGCTGCTCACGGGTCCCTTTGTGGAACAGCCGCGGGAATGAGCACGTCACCGAGAGAGCCTGACCTTTGGGGGCGGGAAGGGGCGGGGCCCTGGTCACTCCCATCCAATCAGGTGGGCCTGGGGACTCGCTGGGTTCCCTCATTTGCATGCTCTGTGTCTTCTAGGGAAATCTCGCTAGTTCCGCGTCGTTGGTGAGTCCGGAAACGGTGCCTAGCGGGGCGCCCTCTTATCTCAGGGCACCGGGCGTCCCCGCGGGCTCGCACTGCGGCGAGCCGACTTCTCCCCATCGCGGTGCCCCTTTGTGTCTGCGGTCCCGCTCAAAGATGATGAAATGCGACCAGCCACCTCTGCTCGTTGTGCTTGTTATAAACAGACCTTTGGACCGAGGTGCTTCAGAAACACCGAAACACGCAGTCTGCTCCGTGCCTCCCATTTCCCGCCTCGCCCCCTCGGTCCCGTCCGTCCGCTTTGCTGCAGGGGCTCTGGCAGGCGCTCTGGCGTCTCCCTTCTTGCTTCTCCCTTCCCCGGAGTTTGTGCTCAGCGAGGCAGTTACTGGGGAGCCGCGAGCAGAGGGGCCTGGGACTCGGCTCATCAGCACCTTCTGAGCTGCATAAGCTGAGGCCGGTATTTTCAGCTCTTGGGAGGCCGGTTGTCTCCCCCTGCTCCCCAGCCCCTGTCACCTTAGTGCCACTCTAGGAGGCCACAGGAATGAGCACCGAGAGGAGGGAGAGGGGGGTCCCACCACAGCGGGGGTGCCCTTTGCATCCCAACAGGGGAGGGAGAGCCTGCCATGCAGGGCCACCTCAGGGAGGGTGACCGCCAACCCTCCGACAAGGACACTGGCGTGTCTGGAGCCACCCACAGGAGCCCAGGCCTGAGGGCCCTTCCTTCCCAAGGGCACGCACAGCTGGGGTGCGGTCCAGGGTGGCGTCAGCCGCTCCTTGAACCCCGTCCCTCCAACCGAGCAGACGGTGCAACTCTGCAGACACGTCCTGGGGGCGCGTCTAAGCCACTGCCCGAGCCCTTCTCGGTAGAAATTCTGTCTGGGCCGCGCCACGGGGACCAGACAGTGGAGTCAGTGCCTGCCGCCCGCCAAGCCCTGGTCCTGCAGGGCCAGGCACACCCCCCGCTGGGCATCTTGGTGATGCAGGGCAAGATGAAGGCCCCGGACCAGCGGGGTGAACGCTCACCTAGGGGCGACTTTGGCGGGTGGCTTTACCCCTCTGGACTTTGAACTTCTCATCAGTCAAAAAAGTAAAGAATGACATTGGTTCCTCCCTCACGGGAATGCTGAGCGACCACCGAGGGTGCGACCCCACTGTGCTCAGCTCAGAGCCCAGTCGTGCAGCTGCTCTTCCTGCGATGGGGAGGCCTCATGCGTGGATTGTCCCATCACACGTGTGTGTGGCATGCTGCACCTTGCCAGGCACTGTCCCAGATCCTGCGGCCACCGCAGTGAACAGAAGACCCCCAGGGGAGGAGATGGACAGTAACCCAACACCCAAAGGAGAAACGTCCACGAAGACAAAGTGCTCCGTGGCGTGGAGAAGGGCGAGGTAGCATGGAGGTGGCAGGTGCGATGACAGGGGGAGGCACTTCTGGGGAAGGGATGACTAAGCTAAGACTTGCATGGAAAGGAGGAGCCTGCCATGGGGTGACGGGAGGAAGAGCCGTGCGGGCCTGGGGCTGGAGGAAGCTGGGCAGACCCCAGGGCAGCCAGTCCGCAGGGCAGGGGTCGGGGGGTGGTCCGTGTGTATGTCCAACCTTTGATTACACAAGGAATCCACTTATTGTAGAAAAGTGAGAAAATGTAGCCAAGTAAGTATTTTGAATATCCAGAGACAGTCCACGTTAATGACGTTTCTAGAGATACTCTGCCCCTCCCTTTTTTCTGCTTAAATGTGCGTGGTAGTCGGTGTCCGCGCTGCGGGGAGTGGCCTCACAGCCCCGCTTCGGCCCCACACAGGCTCAGGGTGGCTGCAGGGCGAGGCCTTGGGGCAGCTCCCACCAGACCCGCTGGGCTCCTGCACCTGCACAGCAGGTTTAACTCGCAGGCAGCTATCAAAACCCAGAAGTGTTACGTTGCAGCCCCGGGTCCCCAGCCAGGGACGGAAAGGCTTTATCTAGAAGCTCCGGTTTCTTCTCCTAGGTAGGTTCACTGAAGAAGTTTAACCTGGGAGCACGACCAGATAAACAGTTTAACCCTGGGTTTCTTTGCAGTGGGCAGTCAGAGGGTGTTCTCTTGGCTCCCCCACGCCACCGGACTGGCCCTGGGCGAGGCCTCCCAGGGCCCGTGTCCTTCACTCCTCTGAAGCAAAGTGCCCTCCAACTGCAATCAGGCCCTTTTATGTCCCCTGACCCCTCCCCCAGTTTGGCGTTCTTTCTTCCAGATTTACTTCTCTTGTTGAACAGAAACAGGCGCGTCCCCTACGCTTTGTTATATAAGATTGTGCGTTAGGCTTCTCTTCAGTGCCAGCGCCCCTCTTCTGCCTTATTTCTAGAAGCTGCAGGCGATGGGCGCGCTGTCGTTGGCGCCCTCCTCCATGCGGGTCCTTGGCGTGTGTCCCTGGCTCTCTGCTGCTGCAAGTCGCCCCGCAGCGGGAAACCTGCCCGTGTGTCTGTGTGACTGCACGGGCGTTTGCTGAGAAGGAACTCCCGAACAAGATGCGCGGCCTCGGTTTCCCCATTTTTGCATTGAGAATACTAGGGTTTACCTGACAACATGATACAAGGTCATGTTTATAAAACGTTTAGGACAGTTGGTTGCACAGAGGAAGCCGCTGAGAACTGGGCTTTGGTTTTACCTGAACCCAGAACACACTGAGTCCGGCCGGACGGCCCCCTGCCAGTCGCACCTGCGCTCAGGCCGTGGGCAGGTGGTTCGGGCGCAGTTACTCCTCTTCATCTCACTGGCTCTTCCCCTGTCCTTGAAGTGGCGACCATCTGGGTGCTGTTCTCGCCTGAGGTCCCTGGATTCCTACCACCTTTTCCCCCGGGTCTGGTCAGAGAGGTGCCCTGCACTGGTCCCGAGGGCCTGGCCCCCCCGCCGCCGTGCCTCCTGGGCCATGTCGCTGGCTGCCTCACCTGACAGCCCGGCCCCCACGCGCAGCTGGGGGTGGGGCCGACCCCGAGCATCTGCGCGCCTGTGTAGGTGAGCTCGGCCCCCTTAATGGCACTAGTTGAAACATCACGTGAGAATGATATTGGCTAAAATAACTTGAGCAATCATTTCATGCCGGACCAAATACGAAGCATATGGGTTAGTTCTTCCAAACTCCACCACCTGTGGCCACCCCGCCCACACCCCCATCTCAGAGGCCGAGAACTTGAGGGCCTTGGTCCGGGACTGTAGCCTCTGGCCACTGCCCGACCCTCCGCACAGTTCTGGATGTGGGGGGTGAGCCAAGGACCGTGCGCCTCGGGCATCGCACGGCTTGCCATCTGCTGTGTGTCTGTGTGTGGGAGCGCGTGTGAAATCCACACTTAGGATCCAGGGGGAGGAATGGAAGCATTTTGGGGGCCTGGCCGGCCGGCTGGGCTGCTGAGATCAGGTGCAGGGTTCTGACCACCTGGGATGAGTTGGCGGGGGGCTCGCCCCGGTCCCCACAGCGCGCACTGGGCTTGTTACCAGGCAGGTGACAGCTCTCTGGACCAGACACCTCGTTGCCCCAGCGGGGAGGTCGGCCGCGTGCCTGTCTGCAGCCTCGGGGAAGCAGGCTCTGCCTTCTGAGCTCCGGGAAGACGTTCTCCGTGGGCAGGTTTTCTCGCTTCCCTCTGCGGCTCCCTTCCAAGCACGCCAGCGTACTGGTGACAGAGCTTCACGTTTAAGTCTGAGTTTGCCACTAACCGCGTTTAATGAAGCCCCGAGTGGCCACCTGGTGCAGAGGGACAAAGTCAGGCCTGGAGGAAAACCTTCGCTCACAAAGCACCCCAGGTGAAGTGCCCTGGGGGAGCCCGGGCCTTCTGGGTGACTCGAGGGCCCCTGCGCCCTGGACGCGGGTATGGTGGGAGCCATGTGGGGGTGGGGGGCGCTTCGGCGCTCCTCCCCAACCTGCCCCACAAAAGGGGTCGGGGCTCCGGTGTGGCCACCGACGTGAAGCCAGCCGCATGCTGAGCCCTTTTAATCACCTAATGGCGGGGACACCCGACGCCCCTGCTCCGGTTTCTGCGCCGCGGCCACAGCCCGGCCACTGTGACTACAGCCCGGCTTGGCCCAGCTTCTCCGAGTTACAGCCCGACACGGACGCACACAATCGAAGTATTTGAGAACAATGAAATATGCATGGCTATCAGTGACAGCCCCATAAAGCGCGGCAATTAGCCGAGTAATCCGAGAGGGGGCCGGCCCTCGCGGCCCGCGGCTCCCCATTAGTTAAATGCATTTTGTACGCCCTCATCCCATCAAATCAACTAACACTTCCTTTAATTGGTTCATGAATTATACAGCCTCCCCGCATTATAATTTAATCGCCTGTAAACATTCATAGGCCCCACTGCAAAGCGTATCGCGCTCATTAATTCGTTAATTTCAGCAGATGGAAGGGGCGATCGGATGAACGGTGGCAGAACAGAGCGCCTTGGGCAATGGAAGAAGGAAAAAAGGTGGGGGGCCGTTTAGGTTTTTAAGGGCTGTCAGAAACTCAATCTGTGAGCTGTCAGCAGCCCGGACCCGCCCCCGCCCCCGCCCCCGCCCCCCACCGACTGCGGGAAGTGACTGGCGGATTCATGCGGGGCCTTGTCAGCCGTCTTTAAACATCAAGCCAGCAGGTAAACCAAGCCCAGTGTAAATTAATTCTTGTCTCACGGCCCCCCCTTCTCTGTCCCCATGAATATTTCATGGCGGGCAGCATAAATATTAATTCTAATAGCTCTGCACAGTGGTTATTATTTCTGTTTTATGACAAATATTCATAAAATATTCAGGACCCTTTTTTAGAATATTTACACACTTGATTGTGAATTTTCCCAGATTCCCGGGGACACTGTAAACATATTGGGGTTCTCTTGATGGACTTTTCCCCCTTAATTAATACTGCTGGTTATCAATATTTAATCAGAGTTAGGTTTTCCGGCAGTGAAACCTATTAGAGTGGGGGACCGGAGGACGCTTTCTCCTGCCCGCAGCCTGGGAAACGGGAGAGACGGGTCCTCTTATGACACCTGGGCCATCTGACAGAGGGTGACCTGGCCTTTTTATTGGGAACACAGTATCTGTCCCTTGTGCAGGTGTCTGTTCTCTCAGCGGAGCGCTCTGGCATCAGCCCAGCTCACCGTAATGAAATTCTGCAGAAGGTGCTGCCGCAATATTTGTGCAAGGGTTTAATGTAATTTTGGAGTAATTAAAGCGTGGGTTTAACCAGCACGGCGGTGGATTCCTGAGGCGAGGCAGCGGCCGTTGGGATGAAGGATCTTTTGGAATCCACGTTATTTACCTTTGACCCCCAGAGGCGGCTGTGCGTGGTGTCCCTGGCGAGGCAGACCAGGGAGGGGTCCCTTAGGTGACAGAGTGGGGGCACAGGGGAGATGGCCGCTTTGGCCTGAGGCAGGGGTGTGCACGCGGTGCCGGCTCTCCTACCCACTCCGACCACTGCAGGGAATGAGGCAGAACCATTTTCGCACAGGAGGGCGGCAGGGCAGCCAAGGGGCGTCCTGGAGCCAGCCAGAGCTGGCACCCGGCCAGGGGCATCACCTTTCTGCGCGGGGGCCCGAGTTTTTCCGTCCTTGAATCGGGCGGGATCACAGGACCTGGGCCACGGGCTCGTGGTGAGGCTCAAGTGGCACAACGCACGTGCACCGCGCCCGGCCCGGCGCCCAGCCCACAGCGCGCATGGAAAGATTTGCGGTGACGGCGATGATGGGCCCCAGGAGGTCTGTCGAGGAAAACCCCAGCCGTGGGCGAGGTTAAAAGAGGAGCTTCTCCACAGCCCCATCGAAGGAACAGGGCAGAAGGGTTCGGCTCTGAAGGAGGGGTGGGTGCTTCGGGGACCACCCCCCGGGGCAGGTGTTCGCACAGCACCTGTCCTGGGTGGGGACTGCCTCTGCGAAAGGAAACCTCACTGTGAAGTCACCTGCCTCTCCCTCTGATCCCTGTTTTCTGGGGACGGTGACGCGCAGATGCGCTTGTCCCCCACGTGGCCA